>JAQZBX010045404.1:0-21059 GCA_029593785.1 Cabassous unicinctus | reverse complement strand
GACCACTGTAGCTTTGTAATATGTTTCAAGGTCAGGCAGTGAAATTCCTCCCACATTGCTCTTCTTTTTCAGACTGCTTTTGGCTATTCGGGTGCACTTACCCTTCCAGATGAATTTGGTAATTGCCTTCTCTAATTCTGTAAAGTAAGCTGTTGGGATTTTCATTGGTATTGCATTGAATCTATAAATCAGTTTGGGCGAGATTGACATCTTCACGATATTTATTCTTCCAATCCATGAACACGGAATGTTTTTCCATTTGTTTAGGTCTTTTAAAATTTCTTTTAGCATTGTTTTGTAGTTTTCTGCATATAGGTCCTGTACTTCTTTGGTTAAATTAACTCCTAGGTATTTGAGTCTTTTTGTTGCTATTGAAAATGGAATTTTCCTCCTGATCGCCTCCTCAGGTTGTTCAGTTCTAGTGTACAAAAACATTACTGATTTTTGTGTGTTGATCTTGTATCCTGCCACTTTGCTGAACTCATTTATTAGTTCATGTAGCTTTGTCGTGGATACTTCAGGATTTTCTAAGTACAGGATCATGTCATCTGTAAACAGTGAGAGTTTTACTTCCTCTTTTCCTATTTGGATGCCTTTAATTTTTTTGTCTTGTCTAATGGCCCTAGCTAGAACTTCTAGTACAATGTTGAATAACATTGGTGACAGTGGGCATCCTTGTCTTTGTTTCCGATCTTAGAGGGAAAGCTTTCAGCCTTTCCCCATTGAGTATGATATTGGCTGTGGGTTTTTCATATATGCCTTTTATCATATTGAGGAATTTTCCTTTTATTCCTATCTTTTGAAGTATTTTTATCAAAAAAGGATGTTGGATTTTGTCGATGCCTTTTCTGCATCTATTGAGATGATCATGTGTTTTTTTTCCTTCAATTTGTTAATGTGGTGTATTACATTGATTGATTTTCTTATGTTGAACCAGCCTTGCATACCAGGAATAAATCCCACTTGGTCGTGATGTATAAGTCTTTTGATATGCTGCTGGATTCGATTTGCAAGTATTTTGTTAAGAATTTTTGCATCTATGTTCATTAGAGAGATTGGTCTGTAATTTTCTTTTCTTGTGGAATCTTTATCTGGCTTTGGTATTAGGGTGATGTTGGCTTCATAAAATGTGTTGGGTAATTTTCCTCCTCTTCAATTTTTTGGAAGAGTTTAAACAGGATTGGTGTTAATTCTTTTTGAAATGCTTGGTAGAATTCACCTAAGAAGCCATCTGGTCCTGGACTTTTCTTTGCTGGGAGATTTTTGATGACAGATTCAATCTCCTTAATTGTAATTGTGATAAAGAGAAAATTCTCAGAGCAGCAAGAGAGAAGCAAACGATCACGTACAAAGGATGTCCAGTAAGACTTAGTGCAGATTTCTCTTCAGAAACCATGGAGGCGAGAAGACAGTGGTATGATACATTTAGGAAACTGAAAGAGAAAAACTGCCAGCTGAGAATTCTTTATCCAGCAAAACTGTCCTCCTTATACTCTTGTTTCACACTATACATTTTAATATTTTCAAATGTTAACTCTGGGATTTACTACCTGGGATGTCTGTTTCCTGGTTTTGTAACCAGCTGGTGATAAGACAGATTTTCTTGAGCTTCAGCCCTCCTATCAAGAAGGTCTGCCTAAAGCAAATGCACTGTGCAGGGTTTTTCCTATTTTACTGGGCTCTGTCTTGTCCTAGTCGTTTGCTTGTTAGGTGTTTTGGAGTTCCCCTGTTTACAGGAATTTGGTTGTCCCCTCTGTTTCCCAGGGGACATACCTCCCTCTCCTGAGTATCTGGCAGGTCTTTGTCCCAGATTCTCACTTTTACACTCCTTTCATTGTGTCATGCTGCTTCTACCTGGAGGGCAAATTCTAGAAGGAGAATCACTCTGGGGAGGCCTTTCCCAGTTTGGTCTTTCCCAGCCTAAACAGCCAGGGATCCACAAAAGGGGCACAGACAGGCTAGAAAGTGCTGAATTTGCTTATTGGTTCAAGACAGGCTAGAAAGTGCTGAATTTGCTTATTGGTTCAAGTAGTTTCCTTGTAGATTCTTTGAGATTTTCTATATAAAGGATCATATCATCTGCAAACACAGATGGTTTTACTACTCCATTTCCAATTTGGATGCTGTTTATATCTTTTTTCTTTTTTAAAGATTTATTTATTTACTTGATCCATTTTAAACCCCGCCTTCCCCATTTGCTGTTTTGTGTCCATTCGTTGGGCAATTCTCTGTGTCTGTTTCATCTCTTCTCATCCTCCTCCTCCAGTCTTCACCAGGATTCGATCCTGGAGACCTCCGATGTAGGAGAGAGGTGTTCTAGCCATCTGCGCCACCTCAGCGCCTGGTTTTTGGAGCTTTCGGAGCATCTCGTCTTGTCTCTCTCCTTTTACGTCATCATCTTGCTGCATGGCTCCCGGGGCCTGGCGGCTCACGGGCACACAGAGCCTGGCAGCCCATGCGCCTTCTATATATATTTTTTTATTTTACAGGGAGGTCCCGGGGATCGAACCCAGGTCCCTCCATATGGCAGATGGACACCCAACCATTTGAGCCACATCCGCCCCGTTTATACCTTTTTTTCCTTGCCTAATTGCTCTGGCAAGGCATTCCAGTAGTGTTGCATAGCAGTGGTAAAGGTAATCAACCTTGTTTTGTTCCTGACCTCAGGTGAAAGGCTTTCAATCTTTCACAGTAGTGTATAATGTTAGCTATGGGTTTTTCATATACATCTGTGACACTTTAAGATTATTTTATGGATTATTTTATGGATCTCAAAATGTTTGTAAACTAATCTCTTCCTCTCAGTGTGATACCCTTTGATTGCATCAAATTTAGCTGAGAGGCCTTTGATTAGATTAGATTACTTGATGAGGTCCCTTTAGGGCTTTGATTCTACTGCATCAGTAAGGCATGACTCAGGTTGAGTCAAGGCCCTTTGCTGGATCTGATATAAACAGACTCACATGGACAGACAGACACACAGGAAGAGAGAGTTCTGTCATTTTTTATCTTGCCATGTGATGGAAAGGAGAAGGCTCAAACTGCTGAGGCCCCTGGGGAGAGATGAGCCATTAGCCTGACAGTTTACAGCTGACTTTGGGAAGAGAATGAAACAGCTGAGACTGATATAGGAAGCCCTAAGAGATAAGCCCTATGCCAGCCTGCAGCTGAAATTGGGAAGAAAGAGAGCAGCTGTGTATGAGAGAGGAACCACCCAGAGGGGAAGGAGAAACCTGGGCAGAGATCGGCAGCCATCTTGCTTTACCATGGGCAACATGCCAGGATCAACTGTCGCCAACTTTGGTGAGAAAGCATCTCTGATGGTGCCTCAAGTTGGACTTTTTCATGGTCTGGGAACTGTAAGCTTTTACCATAAATAAATGTCCTTTATAAAAGTCAACAGATTTCTGGTACTTTGTATCGGCAGCCCTTTGGCAGACTAATACAATGTCCTTTATTATTTTGAGAAAGTTACCTTCCATTCATAATTTTCTGAGTGTTTTTTTTATCATGAAAGGATGTTGGATATTGTCCAGTCACTTTTCTGTATCAATTTAAATGATCATGGTTATTTTGTTTGTTTGTTTGTTTGTTTTTCTCTTCATTCTGTTAATATGGTGTATTACATTGATTTTTTTTTTTTTCTTTTGAGGTACTGGGGCTGGGGATTGATCCCAGTTCCTTGTGTGTGGGAAGCTGGCGCTCGACTACAGAGCCACATCGGCTCCCCTGAATTGGTTTTTTCATTTGTTTGCTTGTTGTTTGTTTTTGTTTTTAGGAGGCACATGGGACCAAACCCAGGACCCTCCCATGTGGGAAGCCAGCGATCAACCACTTGAGCCACATCTGCTCCCCATACATTGATTTTCTTATATTGAACCACACTGGCATTCCTGGGATAAATCTCTCTAGGTCATAGTGTATAATTCTTTTAAGAAGCTTTTAGATTCAATTTGCTAGTATTTTATTGAGGATTGTTGAATGTATATTCTTAAGGGTCATTGGTCTGTAGTTTTCTCTTCTTGTGATTTCTTTACCTGGCTTTGGTAGTAGGGCAATGTTGTACTCATAGATTAATGAGTTAGGAAGAGTTCCCCTTCTTCAGTTTTTTGGAAAAATTTCAGAAAGATTTGCATTAATTCTATGAGTGTTTGGTAGATTTCATCAGTGAAGCCATGTGGCACTGGACTTTTCTTTTTGGTGAGGTTTTTGATTACTGATTCAATGTCTTTTAATTGTTAAAGATAATGTTGAGATCTATTTCTACTTGAGTCAGTTTAGGTACATTGTGTGTTTATAGGAATTTGTACATTTCCTCTAGATTTTCTAACTTGTTAGCATACAATTGTTCATAGTATTTTCTTAAAATTCATTTCTGCAAGATCAGTGGTATTGTTACTTTTTTTCATTTGGATTTGTGTCTTCTCTCTTTTCTTTGTCATTCTAGCTAAAGGTTGCCAATTTTATTGCTCTTTTAATTCCCCCCTGAGCACTCTCTTTACTGTACCCCATGTTTTTTTTATTTTTTTATTTTATTTTATTTACTTTTTAAAAGATACTTAGATTATACAAATGTCACATAAAAAATATAGGGGATTCCCATATGCCCCGCTCTGCACACTTCCCACATTATCCCACATTAACAACATCCTTCATTAGTGTGGTACATTCATTGCAATTGATGAACACATTTTGGAGCATTGCCACTAAGCCTGGATTAAAGTTTGCATTGTAGTTTACACTCTTTTCTGCATAATTCTGTAGAAAATTAATTTAAATAATTAATTTAATTATTTATTTATTTAATTATGACAAGATTTTTAATGGCCTGTTTCTGTTGTTGCAGTGTCATTCAGGAAAATTCCCAAGTCCCCAAAATGCCCCCTTATTACCCATGTTTTTGTATGTTGTGTTTTTTTATTTTTTTATTTCAGAAGTTGTGAATTAACAAAACAGTCATGCATACCATATAGAATTCCCATATGTCATCCTACCACCAAAACCTTACATTGTTGTGACACATTTGTTACAA
Organism: Cabassous unicinctus; assembly: GCA_029593785.1. Classification (NCBI taxonomy): domain Eukaryota; kingdom Metazoa; phylum Chordata; class Mammalia; order Cingulata; family Chlamyphoridae; genus Cabassous; species Cabassous unicinctus. The sequence goes on along the minus strand of JAQZBX010045404.1, from coordinate 16,027 downwards.
GGTATGTTGTGTTTTCATTTTCATTCAAGATATTTCCTAAATTCCCTTGGTATTAGTTCTTTGGGTTTTTTTTTTTCTTTTTTTAAAGATTTATTTTTATTTATTCCCCCCCTGCCCCACCCCCACCATTTGTGCTCATTGTCTGCTCTCTGTGTCTGTTCATTGTGTGCTCGGAACCGAACCCAAGACCTCCCATGTGGGAGAGAGGCACCCAACTGCTTGAGCCACATCCACTTCCTGTGATTTGTTCTTTGACCTATCGATTATTTATGATTTTGTTTAATTTCCACATATGTGTGACTTTTCCAGTTCTCCCTCTGCCTTTCTTTTCTAGCTTCATTCCATTGGTGTTGGAGAAGATACTTTATATGATTTCAGTGTTTTAAAATGTATTGAGACTTGTTTTGTGATATCACATATGATTTATTCCTAGAGAATGAGCCATGTACAGTTGAGACATGGCTGTTGTTTGGTGAAGTGTGCTATATGGGTGAAGTATGCTATACATGTCTGCTAGGTCTAGCTGGTTTTAGTATTGTTCAACTCTTCAGTTTTTTTATTGATTTTCTGTCTAGATGTTCTATCCATTGTTGAAAGTGGTGTGAGGAGCCCTCCTACTATCTCTTTTTCTTTTATTTTTTTTTATTCTTAATTTTTTTTTTTAATTTTTATTTTGTTTATACATATTCAATATTCAAACATACACTCTCCCTTCTCCCCTTCCCCTGGTATCTTCTAATCTACTTTCTGTCTTTGCAAGTTTTCTATTTCTATAAATCTTTTGTAAGTGACATACAGTGTTTATCATTATGTGTCTTGCTTATTTCATTGAGCATAATGTTTTCCAGGTTCTTCTCTGTTGAAGCATGTCTTAAAATTTCATTCTTTCCTATAGCTAAATAATATTACATTTTTGTATATACCACATTTTGTATTATCTATTCATTTGTCAATGGACACTTGGGTTGTTCTCACCTTTTGACTATTGGGAATAATGTTGGGAATAATGGTAATTCTATATTCAGCTATTTGAGAAACCATATTGCTTTTTATAGTGACTGTGTCATTTTACACTCCCACCCACTAGGGTTCCAACAGTTTCTCCATATTGTCTCCAATACTTGTTATTTTCCAATTTTTTTTATTGTAGCCATTCTAGAGAGTGTGGAATGGTATTTCATTCTGGTTTTGATTTGTATTTCCAATAGCTAATGATGCTGAACATCTTTTCATATGCTTATTGGCCTTTTATATATCTTCTTTGGAAAAATGTGTTTTCCAATTCTATGTCCTTTTAAAATTGAGTTCTCTCTGTTTATATTGGTGTAGTGTAAAAGTTCTTTATATTTTCTGGATATTAAGCCCTTATCTAATATATGGTTTGTGCCTATTTTCTCCCATTCTGTGGTTGTCTTTTCACTTTTTTTCAATTCTTTTTTTTTTCCCGCTTTTTTTTATTTTTTAAAAGATACTTTGATTATATAAATGTTACAGAGAATATATAGGGGATTCCATATTTTCAATTCTTAAACTTATTTTAATCTCGAACTTATAGGACAATTGCAAAAATATTGTAAACCCCATACAGAGACCTCTAACATAACCCCCACCCAGATACCCAGATATACCAAGTTTTAACATTTTGCCATATTATCTATGAAATTTTATCCATCCAGTTATCTGTTTTCTAAATATTTGAGTAGGTTATATATTTCATGCTGTTTGAACACATGTTACCTCTATGTCCATGTCCTATGAACAAGGATATTCACATATGTAGTCGCCTTAAGCACAGCTATCAAGTTCAAGAAATTTAACATTGACATAAATCTTATAGTCATGTGTCCCAGTAATGTCCTTTTGGGCCATTTCTCCTCCATTATTAGATCCCACCCAGGATTATATATTGCATTTAATTGTCATGGTTTCTTAACTCTTTTTTAAAAAATATATACTGTGCAAACTTTTGCATCTCAACCACTCCCAAGCATGCCATTCAGTGGGATTAACCACATTCACAGTGTTGCACTACCTTCACCACCATCCATTAACAGAATTTTCCCATCACAACAAATAGAAACCCTAAACCCATTATGTATTAACTCCTATTCCTCCTCTGCCCTGCCTCTCCCCCAAACCTGGTAACCTATATTCTACTTTGTTTCTAGTAATTTGCATATTCTAGCTGTTTCAAATTATATAGTATTTGTTCCTTTGTGTCTGACTTATTTCACTCAACCAGAGGTCTTCCAGGCTCATCCATGTAGTGGCTTGTATCAGAACATTATTTTTTAAGGCATATATGCCATTCTGTGTATATTCCACATTTTGTCTATCCATTAATCTGCTGGTGGACATTGTGTTGCTTCCACCTTTTGGCTATTGTGAAATACTGCTACAAACATTATTATACAAGTAACTTTGATTCCCTGCTTCCAATTCTTTTGGCTATATATCTAGAAGTGAAATTTCTACTTCTGGGCCATATGGTAATTCTAAGTTTAAGTTTTTGAGGAATCACCAATCTGTTTTCCACATCAGCTATACCCTTTTACATTCCTACCAACAATGTGCTAAGGTTCTTATTTCTCCCCATCTTTATCAGCATTTTTTTTATTTTTAATAACAGCCATTCTAGTGGATGTGAGGTTATATCTCATTGTGGTTTTGATCTACTTTTCCCTAATGGCTAATAATGTTGAGCTACTTTTCATATGTTAAGGTATATATTTGGAGAAATGTGTATTTAAGTCTTTTGCCTGTTTCTTAATTGGTTTGTCTTTTTGCTGTTAAATTGTAGCGGTTCTTTATATATGCTGGTTGTTAAGCCCTTATCAGATATCTGGTTTGCAACTGTAGGTTGTCTTTTCACTTTTGTGATTATATCTTTGATGCAGAAAAGGTTTTAATTTTGATGAAATCAAATCTTGTTTCTTTTTGTGCTCATGCTTTTGGTTTCATATCTAAGAATCTATTGACAAATACCAGATCATGAAGATTTGTCCCTTTGTTATCTTCTAAATGTTTTATAGTTTTAGCTCTCAACTTATAGGTCCTTGATCCATTTTTGGTTGATTTTTTTGTATGTGGTGTGAAGCAGGGTTTTCCCAGCACCATTTGTTGAAGTGACTTTTCTTTTCTCACTGCATATAATAATAACCCTTGTTGAAAAATCAGTTGGTCATACATGTATGGTCTGTTCCTGGACTATGAGTTCTGTTTTGTTGGTCTATTTGTTTATCTTTATGGCATTATCACACTTAAAAAATAAATTAGCTCCCTTCTGGCCCCCCACTTTTTCTCTAGTGAAGTCAGTACCACACTGTTTTGATTACAATAGCTTTGTTATACAATTTGAAATTGGAAAGTCTGAGTCCTCCAACTTTAATCTTTTTCATAATTTTTTTTGCTATTTGGGTTCCCTTTAAGTTCTATATGAATTTGGGTATTATTTTTTTTCCCTTTTTCATTTCTGTAAAGAAGACTGTTGGAATGTTAATAACGATTGCATTAAATTTGTAGATTGCCTTGGGTAGTAATGAAATCTTTACTAGTATTAAGTTTTTCAACCAGTGAACACAGAATATTCTTGCATTTCTTAAATTTCTTTCAGCAATATTTTGTGGTTTTCAGTGTACAAGTCTTTTATATCCTTGCTTAAATTTATCCTAGATATTTTATTTTTCAGTTGCTATTGTAAATGTAATTTTCTTAATTTTCTCTTCAGATTGTTCATTGTTAATATATAGGAATACAAATGATTTTTTCATGTTACTCCTGTACCCTGCCATTTTTAAACCATTTATTAGCTCTAATAGTTTTTTTTGTTTTGTTTTGTTTTTTAATTTTTTTTTTCTAATAGTTTTTTTTTTGTGTGTGAATTCCTTTGGATTTTCTATATGTAAGGTCATGTTATCTGCAAATAGTAATAGTTTTATTCATTCCTTTCCAATTTGGATTCATTTTAATTTTTTTTCTTGCCTGATTGTTCTGATGAGAACTTCTAGTACAGTATGGAATAGCAGTGGTAAAAACAGGCATCCTTGTCTTGTTCCTGATCCTATGGGGAAGACTGAGTCTTTTTATTAAGTATGGTATTAGTTGTGGGTGTTTCATAAATGGCAGCCTTTATCATTTTGAAAATGTTCCCTTCTATTCCTACTTAATGTTTTAATCAGTAAAGGGTTCTGGATTTTGTCAAATACCTTTTCTTTGTCTTTTGAGATAATCATGTGGGTTTTTTTCCCCCTTTCATTCCATTTATGTAGTGTAATATGTTGATTATTTTTCATTTGTTGAGTCACCCTTGCATTCCTGGGTTAAATCTCATTTGGTCATGGCGTATAGTGTTTTTAATATGCTGTTGGGTTCAGTTTGGAAATATTTTGTTAAGGATTGTTACATCTATATTCTTTTTTTTAAAGGTACCGGGGCTGGGGTTTGAACCCGGGACCTCCTTTTTGGGAAGAGAGTGCTCAACCACTGAGCCACATCAGCTCCCTACATCTATATTCTTAAGGGAAATTGGTTTGTAATTCTCTTTTCTTGTGTTATTTTTACGAGGGATTGGTATGGGAGTGATAACTGGAACTATTGAATGAATTAGGAAATGTTCCCTTCTCTTGAATTCCTTGGGAGAGTTTGAGAAGGATTGGTGATAATTCTTTTTTAAATGTTTTGTAGAATTCACCAGTGAAAAGTCTTGGACTTTTTATGGAAGGTTTTTCATTATTGATTCAACCTCTGTCCCTGTTATAGGTTTGTTGAGGTTTTCTATTTCTTCTTCAGCCAATTTAGATAATTTGTATATTTATAGGAATTTTTGCTTTCTTATCTAGATTTTCTAATTTATTTATTGGGTAGAGAATTCATACTATTCTCTTACAATCCTTTCCAATAAGGTCAATGATTTCTGATTTTAGTTATTTGCAACTTCTTTTTCAATCTGGCTAATCAGTTTTAGTGATTTTTTTCCCCCAAAGAAACATCTTTTTGTTTTTTTCTCTCCATTTTTTTTCTGTTCTCTATTTCATTTACCTCCACTCTAATATTAATTATTTCCTTTCTTCTGCTAACTATGGGTTTACTTTGCTCTTATTTTTCTTGTTCTTCATAAGAAGAACTAGAAGTCAGGTTATTAATTTGAGTTTTTCTTTTCCTTTCTTTAATTTGGGCTTTTCATCGCTATAAGTGTCCTCTTTAGCACTGCCTTGGCTGCATCCCACAATTTTTGGTATATTGTGTCCTTGTTTCCATTCCTTTCTAAATATTTTTCTAATTTCTCATAATTTCTTCTTTAGCCCAGTGGTTGTTTTGAGTGTGCTTTTCAATTTCCACATATTTGGAAATTTTCCAGTTCTTCTTTTATTCACTTTTAGCTTCACTCCATTGTGGTTAGAGAAGTTAGCTTGTTTGATTTCAATATTTTTAAATTTGAGAATTACTTGTGCTAAACATATGGTCTATGCTGTTGAATGATCCATGTGCACTGAAAAAGAATGTGTATTCTGCTGCTGCTGTGTGAAATGTTCTATATACGTCTGTTAGATTGCTTTGGTTTATAGTGTAAATCAGGCTCTCTATTTCCCTGTTGAGCTTCTGTCTAAATGTTCTATTCTGTATTGAACATAGTGTATTGAAATTTCCTACTATTATTGTAAAACTATTTCTTCACTCCATCAGTGTTTGTTACCTATATTTTGTGGCCCTGTTGTAAGGTGCATATGTGTTTATAATTGTTATATCTTCTTGTTTAATTGACCCTTTATCATTATATAATGTTCTCTTTGTCTATTTTTTTTTTTCATTAAAAAATTTTTAGTGATGTATATCATTCATACATGAACATAACTTACACACTTATAAACAATAAGTGCATAGTAAAAAGTGTGAGCTTACAAAACAAACATGCAGATCATCATACAGGGCTCCTTTACATCACCCCACCACCAGTACCTTGCATTGTTGTGAAACATTTGTGACAAACTACACATTTGGTGTATTTACCCCCCAACCCACCTGATTATTCACACCCTGTATTTGTATTATACATTTATAATATGAGAAAACATTCTCATATTTGTCCTGCTAACCACATTCTATCTTCCACCACTGGGTTCCCTGTGTTATACAGTCCCATGGTTTGTACAGTCTATTCAAAGTGTACATTTAGTGGCTCTCATTTTCATCACAGAGTTGTGATGTCATCACCCCAGTCAGTTTTAGAATGTTTTCATTACTCCAGAAGGAAAAGTCCCGTACCCCCTTAAACCCGCTATTGTTGTCCCTTAAAATTCATGTATCTTCTTTGCCATTGCTGCAAAAATATTACAATAGTACTATTAACTGTCATCCAAAGTTACATTAGTTGTAATTTCCCCATGTACCACCATATTCTTAACATTTTATAAAAGAACATTCTTAAATTTATACTATTAACCACAGTCTTCATCCACCATTGAAATCACTGTTATACAGTCCCTAGATTATTCTCTAGCTTTATTTAAATTGACATTTATATCCACAGACTATCCCTTTCAGCCACAATTACATTTATAAATTAGCAGTGTTATTTATATGCACTATATGTTACCATCAACTCTATTCATTCCCAAACTTTAAAAATAAACTTTATTAAAAATTCTACATACATTAAACATCAGCGCTCATTCTCAACCCACATTCTATCTCCTACTGACTTATACTCTAGAGTTTACCTAATGTGAGTTTACTCATTGTATTTAGTTCATATTAGTGAGAACATACAATATTTGTCTATTTGTGTCTGGCTTATTTCACTCAACATAATGTCCTCAGGGTTCATCCGTGTTGCCATATGCATCCCGATTTCATTTCTGAATAGTATTCCGTTGTATGCATATACCACATTTTGTTAATCCATTCATTGGTTGATGGACACTTGGGCTGTTTTCATATTTTAGCAATTGTGAATAATGCTGCTATGAACATCAGTGTGCAAAAGTCTATTCACATCCTTGCTTTCAGTTCTTTTAAATATATTCCTACTAACAGGATTGCTGGATCATACGGCACTTCTATATTCAGCTTCTTGAGGTACCACCAAACTATTCCACAGAGGCTGCACCTTTCTAGATTCCCACCAACAGTGAAGGAGTATTCCTATTTCTCTACATCCTCTCCAGCACTCATAGTTTTCCATTTTTTAAATAATGGCCATTCTATAATGTGTGAAATGGTATCTCATTGTAGTTTTGATTTGCATTTCCCTAATAGCTAGTGATGTTGAACATTTTCTCATGTGCCTTTTGATCATTTGCATTTCTCCTTTGGAAAAATGTCTATTCAGGTATTTTGCCCATTTTTAAATTGGGGTGCTTTTTTTTCCTTTTTTCTTTTTGAGGTTCTGGGGCCGGGGATTGAACCTGGGGCCTCTTATGTGGGAAGCTGGTGCTTAACCACTGAAGTGCCACATTAGTTCCCCTGAGTTGATTGTTTCATTTGTTTGCTTGTTATTTGCCTTTGGTTTTTTTAGGAGGCACCAGGGATCGAACCTGGGACCTCCCATGTGGGAAGCAGGCGGTCAATCCCTTGAGCCACATCTGCTCCCCTACTTGTCCTTTTATCATTGAGTTGTATGATCTCTTTATATAACATGGATATCAAACCCTTGTCGGATATGTGGTTTCCAAATATTTTCTCTGATTGAGTAGGTTGCCTTTTTACTTTCTTGACAAAGTCTTTTGAAGCACAAAAGTGTTTAATTTTGAGGAGGTCCTATGTGTTTTTTCTTTCATTGCTTATGCTTTGGTATAAGGTTTAAGAAACTACTGCCTATCACAAGATCATGAAGATGTTTCCCTACATTTTCTTCCAGGAGTTGTAATAATGTTGTAGCTTTTATATTTGCTTCCTTGATCCATTTTGAGTTAGTTTTTATATAAGGTGTGAGATAGGGGTCCTTATTCTTTCTTTGGGATATGAATATCCAGTTTCTCCCAGCACCATTTGTTGCAAAGACTGTTTTGGCCCAGCTGGGTGGGCTTGAGAGCCTTGCCAAAAGTCACTTGACTGTAGATGTGTGTGAGTCCATTTCTGTGCTCTCAATTTGGTTCCATTATTTATCTGTCTAACTTTGTGCCAGTACCATGCTGTTTTGACCACTGTAGCTAAGTAATATGCTTTGAAGTCAGTGAGTCTTCCAACTTCATTTGTCTTTTCTAAGACATTTTTGGCTATCCAGGGCCCCTTATGCTTCCAAATAAATTTGATAATTGGCTTTTCCATATCTGCAAAAAAGGCTATTGGGATTTTTATTGGGATTGCATTGAAACCGTAAATCAATTTGGGTAGAATTGACATCTGAATGTTTCCAGTTCATGAACACAGAATGTCCTTCCATTTATTTAGGTCTTCTTTAGTTTCTTTTAGCAATGTTTTGTAGTTTTCTGAATATAGGTCCTTTATGTCCTTGGTTAAAGTTATTACTAAATATTTTATTCTTCTAGTCGCTATTATAAATGGAATTTTTTTCTGACTTCCTCCTAACATTGCTCATCAGTAGTGTATATAAACACTCAATATGATAAAAGGCATATATGGAAAACCCACAGCCAACATCATACTCAATGGGGAATGGTTGAAAGCTTTCCCTCTAAGATCGGGAACAAGACAAGGATGCCCACTGTCACCATTGTTATTCAACATTGTGCTAGAAGTTCTAGCTAGAGCAATTAGACAAGAAAGTAAATAAATAAGTAAAAGGCATCCAAATAGGAAAAGAGGAAGTAAAGCACTCAACTATTCGCAGATGACATAATCCTCTATTTAGAATATTCTGAAATATCTACAGCAAAGCCCCTTGAGCTAATAAACGAGTTCAGCAAAGTGGCAGGATACAAGATCAACATGCAGAATTCTCCTTTCCTTTTGTGTAGATTAAAAAAAAAAAAAAATTTTTATGTTTACCATAGGGATTACATTTAATCTCCTAAATCTATATAATTTATTGGGTTTTGGTACCAACTAAAAATTTCGTTAGCCTACACATTCTTTTCCCATGTCCCTCACCTTTATATTCTTGTCACAAATTACTTCTTTAAATAGTGTGTACCTAGTAACAAGGGTTTGTGCTTATTTTTTGTGCATTTGTAATTTAAGCTATATAAGAAGTAAAAGGCAGCTATTACAAATGAAAAATGTAATATTGCTGGCATTTATATTTATCCATATTGTCATCAACATCAGAGGTCTTTATATCTTCAGCTTAGAGTTAGTCCTTTCCTTTCAACCTGAGGGACTCTCTCTACCTTTTTTTGTAAGGCAGGTCTAATGGTCTACCCCAAAATATCTTAATTTCTCTCTCATTTAGGACAAGCTTTGCCAGATCTAGTACTCTTAGATAATTATTTTATTTCAGCACTTTAAGTACCCCCAGTGTGTTCTGGCCTCCATGGTTTCTAATGGAAACTGGATATTAGTCTTATGAAGGATCCCTGTTGTTTGTAATGTGTTGCTTCCTCTTGCTGTTTTCAGTATTCTTGTCTTTTGACATTCAAGTTTATAATGATTATAATGTTTCAGTGTAGATCTCTTTGGGGTCATCCTGCTTGGCATTTGTATGCTTGAATGGTGTCCCACAGGTTTCTCAGGCTCTGTTCACTTTTTTCTCCCCCATTCTTTTTTCTTTCTGTTCAGACTAGACTACATCAATTTTTTCTTCAAGATTGCTCAATCTTTCTTCTGCCTCTCCAACCTGCTGTTGAAACCCCCTATTGAATTCTTCATTTCTCTTGATGTACTTTTTTGCTCTCACATTTCCATTTGGTTCTTTATAATTTCTATCTCATTATTGAAATTCTCATTTGTTTATAATTGTACTGATTTCCGTTAGTTCTTTGCCCATGTTTTCCTTTAGTTCATTAAACTTATTTTAAAAAGAGTTTAAGGTATTTGATTAGTAAATTCCAGAGACTGAGCTTCTTCCAGAATAGTTTCTTTCTCATTCTTTTTTTCCTGTGACTGGGCCATACTTTACTGTCTCCTTGTTTGCTCTATAATTTTTTGTTGAGAACTAGACATCCTGTGTATTATGTTGTGGTAACTCTGGAAATCTATTCTCCTACTCTTCAGTCCACCAGACCAAGAACTTATTATTATTGAAATAATGAAAATGCTCTAATAGTGATTGAAGTGATGAATGCAAAACTGTGTGATTGTACCAAATACCATTGACTGTACACTTTGGATGAATTGTATGCTTTATTATTATGTACCAATAAAATTAATTTGTTTAAAAAAATGAATAAGTATTTCACTTGGTCTAAAAAAAGAAAGAGGGAAAGAAAAAAGAAATGTAAATACTAACATCAGCAAAATGAAGCAGCATACTGCCTCTCCATATCTCTTGGTAGATGCGTTGGGAAGCCATATCTGTTGCTGTCAAGTCCAAATAGAGGCCAGTGTCTGTGCTGGTCCCTCTTGGCATCTACCAGGAAAAAAAAATTGAGAAAGAAAGGAAACCAAACAACAACATAAAAGTTACATAGATTCTATGTTCTGGTAGATGGTGTGAGCCCTGAAGCCACTTCTGCCAAGAGAGCAAAACCAAGGCTAGCATCCATGCTGGTCCTTCAGGGATCTGCCAGAGCAAACCACACAAGCAAGGCAAAGAAAGAAACCTAATTAAATAAGAAGGTACACTGTCTTTTTACATCCCAGTAGATGTTAGTGTGAGGCCAGATGTTGCTGCTGCCCATAGGGCCGATACCAATGCTAGTAATCTCACTGGTCCCTCAGGGAGCCTACTAAACTAAGAAACACCCATATACAAAGGAAAGAAAATCAATGAAAAAGGGTGCACGGGCTCTTTACATCCTGGTGTGGGAGGCCAGAAACTTCTGCCATGTGAAACTAAGGACCAAACTGAGGTTAGATCTGCACTGGGCTCTCGGGGATCTGCCAAACCAAGAAATGCCAACACGCAGAAGGAAAAAAAATACCAACCAATGAAGGTGCACTGGCTCTTTACATCCTGGTGGATGCTGGCTGCACACTGGAAGTCATTGCTGCCCAGAGTGCTGAAACCAGGGTTGACATCCTTCTACACGGTCCCTCAAGGAGTCCCCCAAATAGACCTTAAACCTTCAACCCCAAATCTCAGAAGATAGGGCTTCCTCTGCCTTTCATGGTCCCAGCTGGCCACTCCTGGAATCTGGGCCACATTTCTGCAGCCACAGTTCATGTACCGCTGCTGCAGGGCGAAGGAATGGGGGCTGGTTGCTGGTTTGCATTTTCACTCACAGAGCCGAATTCTCCATAGTCTCCCCCTTTGTCTGGCACTCCGTGACTGTTCTAAATGTCCGTTATTGTTCCAGGGTTACATCTAGTCTATTCCAGTCCCCTTTTTCAGCTTATTTTTCTGGTGGAGGGACCATCTGTAAAACTTCCTACTTCTGCCTCTGTTGAAGTTTCCTACTATTACTGTAGAACCATCTCCTCTTTTCAAATCCATCAGTATTTGCTTCATTGTAGTTTGGTGTTCTGTTGTTAGGTGCATATATATTTACAATTGTTATCTTTTAGGTGAACTGACCCAATATAGAATGTCCTCCTTTGTCCCTTGTAATATTTTTACACTTAAAAGTCTATCCCAGCCCTCTTTTTATTACTGTTTCCATGGCATACTTTTTTCCATCCTTTCACTTTCAGTCAATTTATGTCTTTGACTTAAGGTAACTCTTGTAAACAGCTTCCTTATACATTCTCCCAATTTTGGCCTTTTGCCTGTAAGAGTTTAACCCATTTATATTTAAAGTAGCTAGTGATAATGCAGGAGTTTCTTTTGTCATTTTGCTATATAGTTTTTCTAAGTCTTAAACCTTTTTTATACCTCAATTCTTCCATTACTACCTACTTTCATATTTAGTTGATCTTTTTTAGTGAACCAGAGCCCCTTATTTTCTTTTGTGAATACCTTCCAGATATTTTCTATTTAGTTACCATGGGCATAAATTTAACATTCTAAATCTATAACAGGGGAGTGGGTATAGCTCAGTGGTTGAGCTCCTGCTTTTGCATATGCGAGGTCCCAGGTTCAATCCCCAGTGCCTACTAAAAACCCCAAAACAAAACCTGAATCTGTAACAATCTCATTTGATTCCATTCTAACTTAACTTCAGTAGCATACACAAACTATGTTCCTATGTCCCTCCATTCCCCCTTCTTTGTGATTCTTCTCATGAATTACATTTTGTTTCCAAAACCATATTTATTACTTTTTATGTATTTGTGGTTTAGGTCCTCTAAGAATTAAAAAATGGAGTTACAAACAAAAAAATACTGGCATTTATAACTACCCATGTAGTTAATTTTTACCAGAGATCTTTATTCCTTTTTGCAACTTCAATCTACTTTTTCCTTTCAGTCTGAAGAACTCCACTTTATCATTGTTTGCAGGGCATGTCTAGTGGTGATGTACTCCTTCAGTTTTTTGCTTATCTCAGGATGTCTTAATCTCTTCCTCATTTTTGAAAGACAGTTTTGCCAGATATAGACTGCTTTGTTGGCAGTTACTTTCTTTTAGCACTTTCAACACGTCATCCCAGTGCTTTTTTGGCACCATGGTTTCTGATGAGAAATCAGCACTTAATCTTATTGAGGCTTCCTTGCACATGATACATTCTCTGCCCCCCGCCCCCCCCCATGGTTCAGGATTGTGTCTCTGGCATTTAACAGTTTATAATGTGTCTGGTGTGGATTTAAAGTTTATCCTTTTTGGAATTTGTTGAGCTTCTTAGTTTATCCTAAGTTTTCAGCCATATAGTCTAGAACAAAGGACCATCAGTGCTTTGCTCAAAAGATGTGCAAAATAGTGTGGCCCATGGAGAATTGTCTCCTAAGAGAAACCTCATAGACAACCACCTTTAATCACTTGATAAGTTAACATCAGCAGTAATGTTACATATAGACATTTTGTAGCTTTTCCATGGTGGACTGAGAAAGCCAAGTGTTACTTTTATGGTATTTGTCTAGGTTTAGGCCCACAACCATAATTTGTACTTCTAACAAGTTCCCAGATTTTTGCCAATACTGGGACTTGCTAATACCAACTTTGAGAAGCACTACTCTAGTTCCTAGTGTTATACTAGCCAGAGGGTTGTGAAATCTCAAGAATATATGCAAGTGAAAGTCTTCATTGTAATTCTTATCTATCCCCATAGGCAGCATGGTGATTCATTTGATGCTTCCAGAAACCAGAGAAATCTATGAATTAGAGAAACTATGGACCCTGCGTTCTTATGACGACCAGTTAGCTCAGATACCACCTGAGACATTACCTGAAGACTTCATTCTTGGTATAGAAGACAGCACCTTATCCCCGACTCCACTGGACTTCAAGTGTGAATAAATGATGTGAACTGCTTTAGTCATTTCAGATTTTGAGTTACTTCTCTGAAAATATAGCCTCTAAAAATCCCACCTAGTTGATCAGTAGTTAACACAGGCTTTGTCTACCTTATGGGCACTCATGCTAACACCTGGAGATTGTTGCTAAATAAGCTTACTACTAGCACCTAAAATCAGTAGGTTCAACCCAAAACCTTAATATGTTGCCACTATTCCTAGGGATCCCAGCTGGATTTCCTGGGGTTCAACACCACTATCTTATTGGTAGCAATAGAGGGCAGCAGTAAATATCAAAATTCTAAGAGCTTCTAAACTCTCCCAGAATATTCTAGATGACAGAAGAATGCAAAAATATAGACAAATTTCAAGTCTTATGCACCCTAAAAATCATGAAAATTTGCTGTGCTACTGAAAGACATGCATGTTTGTGGGCAGTAATGGAGGGAGAGGTGCTTAATCTAAAATTTTTGAAAAGCAAAGTATTAGAAAAAATTCCTTGAAACCTCTAGTTCTTTCTTCCTATGCAACAGTATCACCATTAAGTACCACAGAATGAAAAAATATCAATTTACCAATAGATAGTGGTGTTTTTTTCTTAAGATTGATAGTGTATTAAGACCTAAATTTCCATGTGTTGTCTTGACATCACTGAGCCTCACAGGGCCCTAAATGCACAACCCTGAGGTTCCCTGCTCTTGCCAGGTACATCCCCCCTCCCCCAACTTGTGAGAAAGGCTCCTCAGCAGGCTAGTTCTGCAATCAGCTGGCCCACTGCACTCACCTGGTTCTCAACCTCAAGGTTTCACCTGCCTGCACAATTATTCAAACAAGCTAGTCACATCCTTTCAGTGGAACTGGGGGTCACCTCATTCTCTTGTTACTACAGAGCTTGCCTCCTAAAGCCCCTGCTGGTTCACTCTGCTCCCAAGAACAACCCCATGTGGTCCTACATGGTGTGCTGTGCCCTCGTCTTACCCTGGGCTGTGAGTATATATGACTAATAAACTGCTGCCAATCACATGTGCCAAATGTGTTCTGCCATCCCCAGAGCCTCACTGAGGGCAGGATTTCCCTTCCTCAATGGGGTGGAGAGGAGGCCAACAAAACCTGCGTATTACTAAACTCTATTTAAGTTCATAGTTTGACCAAATGCAGAACACTCATTTGGAAACAAAACATAATGTGCACGAAACTGCACCTAATGATGAAAAACTTTATTTTGCATAAAGGTCTCTGGAAAATGACGCTGTGTTGGGGACACATTATAGATGAGGAATGATCCATACATAGTACAAAACTCAATTACAGAATTATTTTCTAGCTATTACCAGATACTCCAAATTACCATTGCTTAAAGTAAAACATAATTTGCCAAACTAAAAGGCTAGAAGTGAAATATGACAATTTAAACCAGCAGATATAAATGCAGCACCTATGTGTATTTTTAAAAAATCAAATATTGCAAAAAAAATCAAATACTGAGGAAGAGCTCTGGCCTTAAATACATCTCACCTGAAATCCAACCATAGAAAGTCTGTCCTTGATTTTTGAGCAAATTTAATTCATTGTATGAAAACAAATTATGAATGACAGATGAGTTCAGTGACAAAAAAGGGCACTTTTTGGCTAAAACTACAAAATAAACTGGTTTTCTGAAAATATGTAGGAAAACATTTCAGACCATTTTCAAAATGTCTAATTGGTACACTGATCATCAGAAAAACTTTATGTAAGTCTGTAGAAATTTATCTTGACATACAAATGAGGCAAAATTAATTTTATAAAAGGGGTTATTACATCTGCCCTTTAGGTCAATGTAACATGAGGACTGTGATCATCTCATGAACCAAAAGCGGCACAGAAACAATTCGGAGAGCACATGGCCAGGGAGACCACCCACAGCCACATGACTGTCCATTTAGGCTTTGCCTTCAGATGAAGGCCTGGGCAAATAAGGTTCAGTATCAGAGGTCACATGTTTTATCACAGTCATTCAAATATATTCCAAAAGTTGTTTTCCTGTATTCCCTACATTTTGACTTATTTTCAAACAACTGGGTGCAGAGTATACAGAAATGTTGTTTCAATTAATATAAAATATCTTAGGTGGCCTTTCATTTTTCTTGATTTATCATTGTTTAAAAATCTTCAAAATAGCTTAGTGAGGCCCATGACAGTGCCTGTCACACACAGATGTAAAGCCTGTTGTTGCCTCTGAAAACACTGTCACACCATCTTTGACCCTGTGGTTTTCATAAAGAATTTGGGGGCCTAATCATAAAGTGTAGACCAACTGGCTGAAGTGTACTGGCAAACTAAACATCCTGTGAGACAAGCTGAAGCTCTCTTTTTGCCAGTTGAAAATCCACAGGGGCTGCATCTCTTCATCAATACACTATCTTTAGGTAGTGATAGTCAAAAAGCACAGAAAAGCATTTAAGCATTCAATCATATAGCCAAACAAAAATTCTCAAGTCTCCTGAAGCCATTTAAACTAGCCATTCCAAAACCTCCTGCGTGACTTTACTCTGTTAGTACCATCAAAAACTTTCCCGACCATAAATGAAAAATAAATGGTATTGCTGCTCTCCAAATATAGGCACTGCTCCATATCTTTGAACATTTATTGGATTTTCCAACT
>JAQZBX010045403.1:0-21059 GCA_029593785.1 Cabassous unicinctus | reverse complement strand
GCCGGGAAGCGAACCAGGGGCCTCTCATATGGTAAACGGGTGCTCTATCCATTGCGCCACACCCGCTTCCTGCCATGAGGTTGCTGCATCAGCCCACCGCACCGCTCAGGCCGGCGTGCCCTCACAAGGAGGCCTCGGGACGCGAACCCGGGTCTCCCATATGGTAAACGGGGGCTCCATCCACTGAGCCACACCCGCTTCCCACTTGAAGCCTTTTTCAAAAATAGACAATCATTGTGAATCCGAGTCTTCCAGTGATCTGTATTTTTAATAAGCACTCCTAGTCTTTTAATCAGGTAAGGTTGATCAACACAGATATATGGAAAAGACCAAATGTTACCACCTCAAGGAACCCTCACTTATCTCTCCAGGCAGAATGCAACGCATTCCACTCTGCTTCTTTTCCACTGGGTCCACACCTTCTCTATGTCACTATTCGTACCCTATCAATTTGTTTATATCTCTGCATCTCAAGACGGAAGGGATCCAACCAAGTGTCTGGATCTCAGTAATTGTTGGATGGATGGATGGATGGATGGATGGATGAATGGATGAGTGGCTGGATGGATGGATGAGTGGGTGGGTTCTAGTTTGGAATCCTATTTCAGATGCAAATTAGTAATATGATCTTGGACATGTTACTAAATCTCCCTGAGGCACTATTTGCTCACCTATAAGAATGAAAATGCTGGAATTTGTGATTTGTTGTTCGTGTTGAATTACGTATTTATTTGTGAGTACCTCACTGGTTCATACCACATCATCAGATATTTGAGTTAAAATTATTGTATCTGACCAAAGCTAAAATGACACCAGGTATGAAAAAAACTTGATGAAATATAAATAATAAATAATGGAATGTCATCTTACCAATTTGATTTTTTGTACTTTGTTTCTGTTATTGGGACAAAAAGATGAGAATTGTTTAAGTCAGGGAATTCTGAGAAAATTTAAAGGATATTTCAAATGTTAATATGCTTTAGTTAAAATAAAAATTGTAAGAGTAAACGATTTTTTGGAGGTCATTAAGAATTTCAGGGCATTTAACATTAAACTTCTAGAGCTTTTCCCATCATCTTCCATTTAAAAACAAATGTACTGGGCCTTTGAAAGAAATCGATTTTTATTAAACTTTGTGCCTTTCTAGATGTTTGTTTTTAAGGTCTTTCTAATTTTGATTAAATAGTTTCAAATTTCAGGGTTTTATTTTTTTGTTTTGCTACTAATTGAACTCATATTCTTTTTTATTTTTTCTTAGGAAAGTACATAACATTTTTCCTGGATCCTTTTCAGTACAAGTTAGTGATCAAAAATTATAAACAACTACGCTTTCAAATATTTGGTAATAAAATAGCACAGAAAGCATTTTGCATTAAAGAGCTGTTAACCAATGAAAATCTCAACAAGGAGCTTCATGACTGCTATCAATATTTGCAAGGCAAACCTTTGGACATACTCCTTGAAAACATGATGCAGAATCTGAAACAACTTTTTGAATCTCAATTTTTAAGAACCACAAATTGGGACACAGCACACATGTTGACATTCTGCAGCTCAGTAATATTTGAGGCCACATTTACAACCATATATGGAAAAGTCTTTGCTGCAGAAAGGAAAAAAATGAATGAACTAAGAGATGATTTTATTAAATTTGATAACAAATTCCTATATTTAGCATCAGATGTACCCATTGAGTTTCTAGGAAATGTCAAGTCTATTCAGAAGAAGATTATAAAATTCTTTACAGAAGAAAACTTAGCTAAGATTCAAGGAGGGTCCCAAATTGTTCAAGTGAGACAAGCTGTCCTGGAGAAATACTATGCACATGAGGACTCTGAAGTAGGAGGTAAGAAACTTCTGAATGATTACTTGTCTAAAATAAGATAATTTACAATAGACCTTTGAAATAAAAAGACAAAAAGGCAACCTTGAAAAATTTTATGCTCTTTCTAATTGGCTAATGATAAAATGTTTTACTATGAAAAAATCCTCTGTGATAATTGATTTTTTTTTTCGCTGAGGTGGTAAAACAAGATACTTAATGGTGATAATGAGAAAGGGTATAACTAAACTGCATGCACTCCTCTTATCTCACCCCCACCTTCTTGTTCCCCCCACATTACATTTTAAACTATTCTCATTAAGCAGAAAATTAGACTTCAGAAGCCTATTGGTCCTCATTAGCATGCACTGATCCTTGGCTGGGTCTGTGTCCTAACATCTTTTAATTAGCACACTGCAAATCTAATCAGAGTAATAAACGCTATTAATCTTCCTTTTCACTTATTTTCTCCCAGCACATCATTTCGC
Organism: Cabassous unicinctus; assembly: GCA_029593785.1. NCBI lineage: Eukaryota > Metazoa > Chordata > Mammalia > Cingulata > Chlamyphoridae > Cabassous > Cabassous unicinctus. Next base: position 18,749 of record JAQZBX010045403.1, on the reverse strand, counting down.
CTTTCTCTGGGCCTCTGTGGCAAACACTATTCCAACTGTGTTCTGGGCAATGTATTATCTTCTGCGGCACCCAGAAGCTATGACAGCAGTGCGTGACGAAATTGACCATTTGCTACAGTCAACAGGTCAAAAGAAAGGGTCTGGATTTTCCATGCACCTCACCAGAGAACAATTGGACAGCCTGGTCTACCTAGGTAATTTATTTTTATCTGCTATGAAGAAAAGAAGGTAGCTCTCTGCAAACTCAGTTTATCACTCATAGCTGTTTACCAAGAGGTGGAGGACACAGCTGCCTAATTGACATAATAACACCCATTTACACCAATTATAAATTATGTAGTTTATAGCTGTAGATACTCTCATTGCATGTAAACATTAAGGCCTAGGTAATTAACTATGCAAGGTATGCAAAAGGCTAAAACGAAGCTTTGCAATTATTTGAAAAAAAAAGTTTATGCCTATTAAGTCATTTGATTCTGAGCATCTGTTGGCGTGCCAGTGCTCTCCAAACACTGCTGCACTGTCCTGACAAGAAAGGTATTTGGGGATTGAAAAAGAATGTATTTCAGAAAGGCACTTCATGTGTAAAATGTAATTTTTAGTTCCTGAAATGGTGCTTATATTTTCAGACACAGGTTAGGATGTTTTATACAGCTCGGAGTATACGAGTCTCGAAAGTGTAATAGAAACGCTTTCCACTGAGGTTGACTTAAACTCCATCCAAAAAATAAATAAATAAATAAATAAATAAATAAAAGGAAAGGGGGGGGCGGGAAGAAAGAGCAACAAATGCAAACTACTCCAAGTGAAATGTAGATATTTTATAACATATTCACTTACCCAAGAGCTATACATGGTCACTATTTCAAATGTTTGAGGGCAGGAGAAATTGTGCTTCTTTCTCTACACAGGCCAAATGCACATAGGGGACATGAGCTTTTTATCATAGTGGCTTGCATTCCCTTCACTGGTTTTGATTAGGCTCTTCATCACCATTACCTGAATGAGCTCTGACTCTGAAAGCTAAATTCAATACCAAGAGTTATTCTCTATGCCTTTGTATTGACATTTTCATCCTGGGGTATCCTTTAGGATACAATATTCCAATTCCCTTTGTACAAATGCAGGCATAAGTCTTGATGTAGCTCTGTTACTTTACTCCTTTGACAGTGTAGGCAAGTATTAGCCCATGTCCTCTTTTTTTTTTTTTTTTTATCTTTTAAATATATCCAATGTGAACTTCTGAAAGCAAAGGCCCTACCGGCCCTGATCAGTGCGATCACCGGTCGACATTGGGAAGAATGGCCCAAGTGTTCTGGAGATTGGTCCCACTGGTCTGGCTAAGACCCATCACAGGCAGAGAGGGAAGCTGGGCTTGTGCTGGCAGCCTGCTAGCTTGTTCAGTCAATTAGGAAAAATGTGTCACCATTCATTATCAATGGATGCTTATCTTTGCTTGGAGAAAGATTATAATCCCAACATTATTAAAATACAGATACTCTATTTTACTTTGTGGAATTCTTGGGGAATGAATATACAAAATTTGCATAAAGTTCTGGGTAGTTGCCATCATTTGAATATATAGTATTTTCCAGGTAGAAGTAATATCGTTTCTATTATGATCTATGTTGCATTTACCATATATTTAGGTAAGTTCAGTTGCATTTTATGAATCAGATGATTCATGCTGGGAAGTAATAAGCATCAAAGAATATGTGTTTGTATTCTATACACAGTTATTACTCTAAAAAAGTTAGTTGGAATTACTTCATCAATTCTGTTTTTACTCTCAACTTCTTGTCATTGAAAGAAAAGATCATTTTTAAGTTGTGCTATTAAAGCAAAAAAATTAAATCCATTTGGTCAGAAGAAATGGCAGGTTTCAGACATCTTATTTAAGTCCATTTAACTACATAGCTAGAGCTAGAGATTTTCATCCTTGGAGCTCTCATAAAATTACAGTGCTTATCATCAACAACTAAACAACAAGAAAAATCCCAAGTGAGTTTTGATCCACCTGGATAAAGGCAGTGCCTTCACCAGCGAAGATAGGTCCTTGTTCATCACAACTTCAGTTGCCAGCAGGAGCCAGCATTGTTCATTATGAAAACTTAAAATGATAGAGCCGATTGTAACTTTCTATAATACAATGGGTATTTGTCCTTTCACAAAATAGAATGTTTTATGTAAATTGGAGCAAATTTTTATATGAATAAATTATATAACAGATAACCTCTGCATCTTGCTATAGTTCAGTCCTGAGTATCTTCCTATAACAAAAGAGCATGAACTATATTTGTAAAAGCAAGATTTACAGAATTAAATATTTAAAGTATACCACATGGTATGAGTGTATATGTTTATTCTTCCTATCTCCTTAAGGAAAGATTTTTAAGTATTTTAAGTACAATCTTTTTAAAAAAGAGATGTCTTGATTTTTTTCTTATTATAAGAAGAAAGGTCACAATGACGAAATGAATGCTGCATTTTTTTTTAACTTGGAAGGAGCTTTTTGATATTAGTACAAGAAAGGGAAAGGAGAATTTTTTTTTAACAGAGATTTTGCATGCCAGTGTACTTTAATTATAAAGCAGGGTTGAAAGGAAAGTTAGAATGCTATAGAACAAAAATGATTTCTCTGTTTAGTGTGATCATAGAAGACAGAGCCCAGTGGAGCCCAGGTCTGTGGCGATGCAAATCATCATGCAAACATTAATTGACATTCGTGGCTCAGTCTTGTAGCCCTCACATGTATCAGATTTCCTGTGCCATCAATGCATGCTTATTCTCAGCAAAAGTTAAAATGTGTAACATAGATTGGGCTTTTAAATATGAAGCCTGTTTAAGAAATTCTGTGCAGTCATCTGTTGTAAGAGATGGTGATAGATTTGTGCTTTTTTCAAATGCTCTTGAGCATCTTTCTTTAAAACCATTCTATTCTTTTAAACAAAAAAGCACAACTTTATATTTCATATACTGGAGCCATTAAATAAGGGTTCTGTTTATCCCGAAAATTTTGTACCTATTAATGCTTAGTAAAGGTTGCTACAATTAAATTTAAATAAAAATTTAAAATAATGTAGTACATACAATGAGCTTCAGATAACTGTTACTTGGAGCCTAAATCTCAATAGGAAGAGATGTTGCTAGAATGGAAGCTTGAGAAACTCTGAGAGAAAGGTAAGAACTTTTCAGATTTCCCAGAATGAGAAAGCTGGGGTGGGGTAGGATTTTAAAAAGCGGATTTCAAAAATAGGGAAACGAAAAGGAGAAGAGATGATTGGGGAGAAGATAAAAAGAAAGATGATGCAGGGAAATGAAGCTCTCAAAACTGAAATTTGATAAATCCATAGCAAACAATCCCAATAAGGATGATGAAGTAAGTTGAAGGGGAAGTAAAATCACCAGTGTGATGGTTTTGGGTCACTGTCCATAAACTTAGATGAATTGAGAAGCTCTGTGTGAAAGATAGAAGCAAGAGTGTTAAAGAGGTAGCACTAAAAAGCTCTAAAATACTCTGAAGCTTGAAAATTTGAAAAAAAAAAACAAAAACAAACCCAAAAGCACTTTCATGTGAGGCAAATGGTATAACATCACTATTCAGAAAGCTGTAAGGACGTTGACACTGAACACCCCAGAGGTGTTTTAGGCATGATACAAAGCATGCTAATCAAGCTATAGGTTCTGAAGTCCACTTAGATTCAAATCCAGGTCTACCACTTGCCACTTACAAGCTGCATGAACTTGGGCTATTTAATTGTGGAATATTTAACTCACTGAGCCTCCTTTTCCTCACGGTTAAGATGGGAATACTATTTCCTACTCCAAGGTTTTCATGAACAGTGTGCATCAATAGCTTAATATAATGGCACAGAATACAGGCTCAATAAATGTTAGCTATCGCTGTCATCAAAATCATTTCATCTTTATAGCTCTACAAGGTTGATATTGTTTGGTTCATTTTCAGTTATCCAATGAACCAAGCTAGTATCAAATTCAAGTCTACCTTAGCCGCAGGAGGCTCTTTCTATGTATCCCACCTCAAAAGAGCAAGAACACAGGTGTAAGAATATAAGGCATAGTGGACTATATCCCCAGGCTGTTCAGATAAGTTGCAGGACCCTGATTTTGTTCAATTACATATCCTGAAAATGAAAGAAATTGCAAAGGTGGTCCAGTTGAGGAACACTGGAAGAAAAAGAGGTCCCTTAAAACTAGAGCTCAGCAAAATTTGTAATACCTTTTTAGAAGGAGAAGATTGTAAATTATAACTCTAGAATTATGATGTTGCAGCCAACCCTAGAAAAACTCTTTAAAAGATTTTTAAGCCCATCGTGTATGAGCAATTAGAAAAAAGGATGGAAAGGAATGGTAAGTTGGAAAAAAAAGGTTTCTTTAATAACAAATAATAAAGATTTAGAAGTAGCCATGTTACATATATTAATGCTTTCTAGATGGCAAAGCAATTTTACAGACTTGCATTGTTTCATGGGATCTTCACCAAGATAATCTAGGGGAGTGGGGCAGTGATTATTTTGTCATTCTTTTTTCCAGATGAAATTTTCAGGGTGCTAAATAACTCATCCAAGGTCATGGATTTGATTGAGAGACAGAACGTTAACTCAGGTTTTCTGACTATAGCTAGTCCATGCTCTTCTCCTCAAACCTGTCTGATTCCAGAGCACTTGGATGTCCTGTTTTTGAATGATTGTCTCTCCCAACTGGGAATGGAGGGTAATTCTACATATGTGTATCCTACAAAGCTGTCCTTGATTACCCACATGGACAAGACCAGAAAATGTGGGCCAGGTCATGGTGCAGTTAACTGAATTTTTAGCTTCAGGATATTATGAAAGATAATATTAGTAATTATTATGTTAATATGTGGCAGACACCATGCTTTATATATATTATCTCATTTAATCCTCAATTATCTTCATTTAGTTATTGGGTAACAAAGTCCATAAGGAATAGTGAGCCAACCCAACTCATCCATTTAGATGGTGGCAGAGCCAGAAATTGATTCCAGGTCTGTCCAATTTCAAGGCCTACCTGTAACCACTGTCACCTCATGCAGAAATGTCCTAGAAATGCATCTGCCCTTTTTAATGAGGATATGTATCATTGATTCTCAAAGGCAGTTGGACTTGAGACTGAGAATGGGGATAAGAGGATCACATCAGAATCTTGTGTGCATTTTTCTTAATAAAAATAAACTATTTTTAGAACAGCTTTAGATTTACATAAAAGTTAAGAAGACAGTATAGTTCTCATATACACAATTTCCCTCACTGTTAACATCTTACATTACTGTGTTGCATTTTTTACAATTATGGTTGTTATTTTGAAAAATCCATTTGGTATTATGAAATAATTTTGTATTTGAAAACTTTGAAAGTTGGCATAATTCAGACAATTATACTAAAGTTCAACAATATCCTCTCCTCTGGGATATACAGAGGTGTCAATTCTATTTAGTGTTTGGAACTTCTAACAGAAGGAGGGGGAACAGCGTCTTCTGCAAAGGGTACATCAGAACTCAGGGAAGGAGGTAGTAAGATTTTCATATGTAATATAAGGAAACATCAGTTTAAAAAGGAAAAATACTGACTTGGATGTTTATCACATTTTCAGCTAAACAGCACAAAGCATAAAAGGCTAGATAATACAATGAATATGGAATAGAGAAGCTGAAGGGATTGAAAAAGAAATTTAATGCGAATGCCAGTGTACTTAAAGCTAAAAATCAAATGCAGAAGAGTAGGATGAAGAAATGTTTTGCATGACAGAAAAGAGTTTAAAGCCGTTGTTCCCAACCTTGATTGCTCATTGGAATCAGCTAGGGAGCTTTAAAAAAAAAACCTCATACCTGGCCCCACCCCAAGAGATTTTTATTTAATTGGTCTGGGGTATAGGCTGATGGCTTTAAAAGCTCCCCAGGTGATTCTAATGTGCAGCCAAGGCTCAAAACCTCTCATTTAAAGGTTTTAGTTAATGCGGTGGCTCTGAGTCTATTGGTCTGGGTGGAGCATTTATTTTTTTTAAAACAATCCCGGGTGATTCAAATGCCATGGCTGATAACCCCTGGGATATCAGAAAGCGTAAAACAAATCAGTAGCAATGTTATTTCAAAAATCTGTTGCTCGGCTGCTCCCAAGAAACAATAATAGAAGTGTGGTGCCTAGAGCAAATAAAGTAATTGTTCCTCTCTACTTTTCCATCTGAATTAGTATGCCCCATTCTGACAGATTTTAAGAAGCACATTGACTAATTGAATTCATCCAGAATAGCAAAAAGACTGACGACCACATCATCTCACAATTAAAGAGAAGGCATGCCAGTTATCTATAAATATTTTTAAAGGGCCGTTATATGGAAGGGGATTAGAATTTTTGCCTCTGTTCACTGAAGAGTGGAAATTAGAGGGAAGAAAATTTCATCTTTATATGGAAAATAACTTTGTACTAATATGGGCTTTCTGAACCCCATCATTGGGGCTATTAATCAGATATATTAAAATATAAATCAGATAATAGGACCTTGAAGAGTCATCCCTGTTTGTATATACCTCCCAAATTTGAACCACCTAGATAGCAATAACCAGGAAGGCCGAATTACATCTGCTGTGTTCCTTTTTTGTCCCTGGCAGCACTGGCCCAGTATCCTGAGCACAATAGGGCCTTAATAAATGTTTATTGAAAAAATATAATGTGAACTATGGTCCATGCTTAGTGGCAAAGCCCCAGGATGTGTATATCCATTGCAGGTGATGTGCCACACTAATGAAAAATGATTATGTGGAAGATTGTGGGAAGTGGGGCATATGGGAATCCCTATAACTTTTGTGTAATATTTGTGTAATTTAAGTATCTTTTTTAAAAATTAAAAAATATATAAAAAAAAGAAAAAATAGCAGTGTTGAATTTACATTGTTGAATTTACATGTCTATATTTTACCAGCAAACCTAAGTCTGCATCTGCAACGCAGGAAGGAGATAAGAATTCAGACCAATTCAGATTTATTTTTAATTTTACTTAAAATATACAGTTGTTGAGCCAAAGATTCATTATTTTGCCACAAATTATCTGATTATCCCAATTTCTTATTGACCTTCTCACCTATCTTGGAGGCACGTATGTAAAAGTAAACACAGCTTGGGCCTCCTGACATTTCATCACATCTTCTGCAGCACACCACCTCCCCATCCTCCTCCTCTCCCCACCCCCCCTTCTCATTCTGCCTACTTTTAAATTTAAGACTGTCCTAGTGGTTGCCCCCAGCAGACTGTGGCATGGCAGAGCGGTGCGTTCTACCCCAGCCATCACAGCTGTCCACTGATGGCCATGGCTAATCAGCTGATCTGACAGTCTGCACCAGTCATTAAGATGACCCAAATTAACAGCCTGGCCATGTCACAGTACATTCATTCCACACATACAGACGTGGCCTCAGTGTTGGGCAGGAACCCGGATGTGCTTATTTGTGTTTGTGTTGCAATGTGCGTTATTGATTGTCATGAGCCTGAAATCTGCAAATGAAGATCATCTGTCAATTAGTACAGCCAGAACTGAGATCTGAGGTCAAAAGAGAAAGTGTCTCTGCCTTTTTCTACCAGCATTTCCTCTCATTTGTCATTTTCCTTTGCAATCAGGTTGTAAAGTGTCTCAGCTCTAAGTCGTTCCTAGCCTTTTGTTTAGAAAGGATGCGTCATCAGAAAAGTCCTATATCCTGAAAAGAGAAACAAATCTTTCCTAGCAGGTGAAGTAGGTGGTGCAGGTTCTGAATTGTGAGTTCACTGAGGGATCCAGTTTGTGATCCAGTCGCCTAGTGTCTACTGGTCCCTAAAGCTAGGTCTACTGGTCCCTAAAGCTCAGTCCTTCATGAAACAAAGGCAGCCTCATCTTAATCACAATTACAATTGTTTGGCACCTAGCAATCCCTGGTGTAAATTAGCCCCCAAATATTTGCATTCTTGGGAGCCATTTTTCTACAATGCTTTCTAATAATTGGAAGGTCCTGTTACCTGCTAAATGTTAGTATAAATTAACAATCCATTATGCACATAAGTTTTATAAAACATTTACAGATAGAGATCATGTTTAATTAAAATTAACTTGCATATGAAAGCCAAGTGCGCTAATGATTCACAGTGACCTTTTATTACCTGCAGTCCCTTGTTTTGGCTGGATGATTGACAGCTTGCTGTTTGGCTACCATGTTGAATTTCAGCTGACAAGACTTTTCATTTTAACTCAATTTGCCCGCCTATCACAAGCTGGTGGCAGGCCAGACCCAAGTCACCCAGCTTTGCCTCAGCAGCTTGCTCTAGTTCTCATTAGTACGCATTTATTCAGTGGAAATTGGAAGACAAATGCTTGAAGGCATGTGAACTAAGTATAGCAAATTAGGTTTAAAGACTGAATATTTATAAGTATATGGAAAGTTTTTTTTTTTTTTTTTAAATTCTAGAGCGAATTGAGAACTGAGTGCTAGCTTTGGTATAAAAGAAATGAAGATAGAAGGGGAAAGATTCTAAGAATAACAATACTATAAGCTTTTTCTTTCCCTTTTGGAAATATGTAAAACCTCCCTGACAGCAGCTTATCAAATAACAAACCTGACTTCTCTTTCATGGAGTTGTTTGCGCAAAGAAGTTTAGCACGCGAGTGTCGAGTGTGAGAAGGGGGAAAAAAATGAGGGTCATGTTCATTTGTTGCTTGGTTATCCCTTGGTATGTTTTAAATTGCCTTGTTTGTTCGGCACTAGCACAGAAACAGATGTTGCTCTACCGTGCAGGATAATTTACTGTACCTCCTGGTGCAGCGTGGAAGTCCTCCCAGGGCCCAGCTGGTCTGTTAGTGGCACTGGCTGGTGTCTGCTCAACTATGACAACTACAAGTAGAGCCTGCAATTTTTTATTGTGCGGTTGTCATTCTTCTCAACGTATAGCTCTGCCCGCATTCATACTGGGGCTGGTGGAAAAGCTGCTAGCTTTTGTGTCAGTTTGATGCACTGCAGATCCACGTAAGCTCGCCTCTCCATTGTTGATGATCATGCAACTCATTACTTTTGTCATCTAATGATTATCGGCATGATCGCTCAGAGCAAGAGCCAAACTCGCCTTGCACACAATAACTGGTACTGGAAGGTAAAACAGATTTGTCATTTACGATCTGACCGCTAAGCCACACTTGGTGCTCCATTATTGTGATTAACTTCTGCCTAAGATATGCTTGCCCAATTGTCATTTGTGATACCGCACTGAGCACAAGCTGCCATGCTTCGCGGGAGCATGTCAGCCAATAGGACTTGATCGTGTTATTCGGACGGCTAAATGCCTGCCCTTTCACAGCAGCCACCCCGCAATTATTTTGCTTTTGTATTTCTTCTTCCTACACCCCTACTGGACTTGTTGGGTGAACAGCACTGCTGCATATGTCAGCTACCATTTCACACCACAAGCTAAAACGATGCCATGCTATTGTTTATCCAACAGAGCCAGCAGCAGTGCCTGGGAAGCCGACCCTTGCTTTTCACCACGGAAATTTTGGTTGCTGGTGCCCTGCCAGTTGAAATCCACCATGTGAGGAGCCTTGTGGCTAGCCGCAGTAGAATCCATGTTCTCAAACCAAAGTTCTTTTCTGGCCTCGTGACCAACAAGCCGATTTGACTCTGCCTGATTATCTAGTAAGGCAGTCCAAAAGAATACGCACAGCTTCACAGCACGTCACGTTGAATCACCACACTGGCCACACATAGCTGACCGCAGCTTCATTTCTTTAGACAAATGCACACTTCAGGAAAAACCTCCTGGGGAAGGCACCCAAAGCTACTTGGTATCCTATGCTGTGCATACATTTAAATTTTTGTAAAATAGCATTTAGCTTTATTTGGGGGGCTGATGCCAGCCTTCACTGAAGAGCCCGCTTTAGTAACCTCATAATTGTTAGGAATTGTTAGGTACTCTGAGTTCCAGAGCTTCGCTGAACACTAAGAAACTGTGTGTGTGTGTGTGTGTATGGAGTGTGATTTCTAAATTGCAAGCGATAAACACAGCCATTTGTTTTTAATGTGAAGGGGGAGAAAAACTCAATTTGGAGCTCTTTTTCACATTGCTGATTAGGAAGAATCAAGCTTTATATTCTAGGACCCATTCACGCTGGTGGAAACATAGTCAGTTTTGATTATGAAAAGAGGTGCAGGCCTAGGCAGGAGCTCTGTGCTGATATGCATGCTATCAGAATGATTTATGCAAATTATGCATATTATTCCCAAAGGAATTCCTCCTCAAACTGCCAGGATAAATTGCCGGAAATTAGCCATAAAATCTGTCGTGCTAGGAGCAAAAGGTGAAGGCCACTGGGAAAGCAAGGACATTCAGCTTCTGGAATCTTCCAGGGGCTGATGGTGACTGTTACGTTCCCTAGATGCTGAGAAAAATATGATTTTCTTCTGAATGTTATAAAAGTATTTCCCTTTGAAATTTTTTCGGCAAATGCTGACTCACATTTTATTTACAGCTAGCATAAAAGAAATTAAGTGTGAAGCTGTCTCGGAAAGCACTACTACAATCACTCTATTATTCACTGGCTAAGTGATTATGAAAGCCTAGCTTTAAAGTCATCACGTTTCTGAAGGTTGGCAAAATAACCCACCGGTGATGGGCTTTAACTGGGGTATTTTTTAATTTTCAATGTACATACTCATAACACAGCAGTCCTCTCTTTAAGACCATTTTCCTACAAAAATCCTAATTCATGACTTTTCTGCCCAAGTACAGGCTGCCTCCTGCCTGTGAAACACCTTCAAGCTATCTTGGGGCTAGCACCCCAGCTGTATCCACATCACCTCCTCACCCTCCCCATACCACAGCTTCCACTACCTCCCTCTTAATATGCAATGGATATGATGAAGCAAGTTTTTCCTTTTAAATCAAGGCTATTATTGTTAATGAGCTTTCATGGAAAACAGCACTTTCGAGGGATAGTCATATTTTAATAAACTATTATTTGTCTGTTTCAGAAAGCACCATTCTTGAATCTTTAAGAATATGCTCATTTTCCAGCAACATTCGTTTTGTTCAAGAGCCCTTGGTTCTTCATTTGGAATCTGGGGAGTGCGTGCTGCGACAGGGAGACATGGTAACCATCTTTCCTCCCGCCTTGCACAGTGACCCCGAAATCTTTGATGCACCACAGGTAAGCATCGAGCTGGCAGTTGTACTTCTGGGATACCAGAAGCATGTTCCTCTTCCTCACCTTCTCTCTCTCTCCCTCTACCTTTCACCACCTTAATCCAGAAGAGATTTGAGACAGCTTGCTGACTTCTGTTTTTCCTTCTAATGAAAAAGTTTTCCTAAGGACCTCTCTTTCAAAGATTTCATGGTTCATAAAATAGAGATACAGTGGTGAGATGAAATGCCAGTTTCTCCCAAAGCAGCAGATGTGGCACATTGGCCGTGACCTTTTGGTCACAATTAAGTTTTGCTCGGCAGAGAATTCTTGAGAATCATGTAGGACTGACTAATGGCAGGTGGTTTGGAGAATAAATACCGGCCACTGTTCTGCTAAATTGTTTCCAAAGTGTCGTTGACTAACCCAAAGCCTGTGCCGCTTAAGCCCGTTTACTTTCTCACCTCTTGCTAAAGGCACGTGCCCCTTCTTGGTCAATTAGTATGGCATTATGAACTTGAGATTGTAAAGCTGCTGCTCATGGGTGAAGCTCTGAGGGTAATTGTGTCATCTCCTTGTATTTTTTTTCTGAAGCTGGAGTTAATGAATATCAAAGCCTGGAAATTAATCCACCCTGGCTCATCCTTTAATACCACTTCAGAGGTTCACCACCTGCATGCAAATCGAATGCAGTCGTGTTCTGTGGCTGCGATTCATGTGAAGTCACGTTGTTGTTGCAGTGGTTTCTGTGTATAAAATGCCATTTTTCCAGGGGAAACTTCTGTGCTTTTTTTGAGCAGTTTGTAGCTGGACTACTTTTAAACCAAGTTTGTAAGCAGTTAAGTGTTTTGCAAGCCAGGCTGAATTAGCATATTGTTCAGTTTTGAAAATTAGTAAGAAGAGGACAGACTTCAAATATGAGGTAATTTGCATTTAATTCATCAACAGAGGCAAAATTCTTTAAGGGGGGAGTGTGCATATATGTTTCAGAAGAGGCATTACGTGGACGATGGTAGTACATAGGAAGTAGAATATTAGTGAGTGAATAAATAATCCGCAGAAAACAAGCTTCATCTCCACATCTGTCACTATCAAAAATTTCACATATTCATTAAAAAGAGCAAAATGAACAACTACTATTTTACATATATTTTTAAATTTGTAAATAGTTTCATATCTATAATTTTTTAAAATTTAACTCCTACTTATTATTTTCATTATGTGATTATTCCACTAGTGATTAAGTTTAATATCCATATCCTGGCATGACAGTCAAACTACTATTAGTTATCAATAAATTCTCAACAAATACTTACCAGGTGGCTATTGCTTTTATGGCACTATTCTTTGGACTCCCCTTCTGCTCCCCTACCAACCCCATCCCAATGATGGAAAAGACCTTGATTTAGATCTCATGGAATTAAAAAATCAAAGTTAAAAATTCAAAGTGTGCTAATTTTTTTCCTGTGGAATATTAAATAGCAGTGTCCCAACTTTACATAATTAATCAACCAATCTTAATAGTAATCACAAGAGTTTGCCTCATCCTGAATCTGTAGAAGAACAAAATTGCAATATTGTGAATGCCGATTTAGCATCATTAGGGTAGCTCCAACTTGAGTTAATGAAAATTCTCTATTATTTGCTAGATTGGCCAATTATGCCTGAATAATGTTAAAAATTAACCAGCAATTTTTTTTTTTTGCCATGGCATTGTTTTCTAGGAATTAGTTGTGGAATGTTAATAATTCCTAGCACAGAACAAATGCTATTGTTCGGAACCACTTTTATGTGATTTGGCAAGGTCTTAGGTAATCATGCATGCGGTAAACATTGACAAAGTGCCTACTACTGGCAAACATCTGGATTTATTCCTTTTCTTCTTAGCAACTTAGGATGGGCTTAAGTAGATGCTCATGGAACAGATGCCCACCTCCAACTACTATGCACAAATAGTAGAGAAGAAAATTCTTCCTTGGCCATTTGTCCTTAGAGTCCTGACCCAGGAGCTCATCTGAAACTCCTATTCATCACTGCCTGTCCCTACAGAGCTTGAATGGGCAGACCAGGCCTTAGATGTAGAAAATACACCATAGATGTTGGGCCAAAAATATGAGGAAGCATAACTCCAGATGTAAGTGAGTTATTCTTGGATAACATAGAGATGAAGAGCTTTCGTAATAAATAGGTTCTCCTAACCCTTTGATGCCTGGTTTCAGAGTGTTTGGAGCCCCAAGAGACTCTAGAATATTACATTTCTAAAACAGAAAACAGTTTTCCTTCACACTTGAAGGCCTTTGCATGCAAGCCCCTCTCTTCCTGAAATGTCTCCTTTCCTTACTCATCCAACTAGTGAGCTCCAAATTAATCCTCGAGAGTCATCTTAATAACCTCTTCTTTGATGCTATCCCTGGTTGCCACCTTGTTCCTCAGAGATGTTGTCCCTCCCCATGCTGAGGCCTGTGCATCCCTCTGTCCTGGCGTCTGTCACTCAGTCTTTTGCAGTTGCTTGTTTTCCTGTCTGTGCTCCCACATGCTGTGAGCACTGGTAGGGAAAGGACCATGTCACCTCCATCTCTGCAGTCTCAGTACCCAGTACCGATGTACTGGATAAATAAGGGGATGCTTGGAAGAATGAATGGACTGGGAGTGAAAATACGCTTCAGTTAAAATTTTAGACCAGGTTGGACATTGCACATTTAAATATAATATGTACTGGGCCTAAATAGATCAAATAGATGGAGTGACTTGTGTCCCTTAGATAGCAACATGATTGGGAGCAGGAAGGACCATCATGGAAGGTGAACCCAGGAGACAAAATGGGACCATTGAGCTATTTCTGAACTAACCCTTAACTCTTGCAAACACTGTAGGGCTGTGGGGAAGAATTAGCCAACATTTAAGATGGTAACACATTATCCTATGCACCTGGTCTCCTAAACTAAGGAAACACTGGGAAACCCTGGAGGAATTAACAAGCCATCACAGTATCCCCAAAAGCTCTGACCTTGAGAGGCCTGGCCCTAATCAAAATGGTGGAGTGAGACACTTCAGGACTCCATCCCTCCACAGAAACTTTGAACAATCAGCAAGAACTGACAGAAACATCTTTCTCAAAGCTCCAGAAAGCACTTAAAGGACTGCAGTAACAGGGCAAGCACTGAAACAAATAAAAGGCCACTTTTTTTTTGAAGCCCTCTCCAGCTTCTCCCCTGCCCTCTCTTCTCAGTGCAAATCCCTGGTCATTGAGCAGGGGAACCCTCATGCACTTACTGGGAGCATATATGTCTGGCCCAGCTTGTCTGGTGGTGGCCTAAGGGACTCACCATCCCAGAACTTCACCTGAGTATTGAAGGCGATTCCCCCCACTCTGTGGGAGAGCAGTCAAGTAGATGCTTGGGGCAAGAGATTGCTGGCTATAGGACATACAGTGCAGTGCCCAGAACTGTAAGAAAACTATTTCCTAAAGAAGAGGGGACATTTTTATCTGTGTAAACAGGGGAATTCCTAGAGCCATAAATGCTTGGCCAAGGATCAGAGAGGGCCCTACACTTTGACCTGGAGCTATTCTCCAAACTCACTGTATGGATAAGCCCTATAGGGGCACTCATCAATCTGCAAGGAATAGGAAAGGTGTTTTCTCTTTTCCCTTTTTTTTCATTTTATTAATTAATTTATTTTACTTTTAAAGAAGCTTTAGATTCCATAAATGATACATTGAAAATATAGGGGGATTCCCATATACCCCCTCCCTCTCCCCCACTTTCCCCCATTAACAACCTCTTTCATTAGTGTGGTACATTTATTACAATTGATGAACACATATTGAAGCATTGCTACTAACCATAGTCAGTAGTTTACATTAGAGTTTACACTTTGCACCGCACATTTTTATAGGTTTTGACAAAATGAATAATGGCCTGTATCTGCTATGTCATTCAGAACAATTCCAATGTCAAAAAAAAATGCCCCATGTTATACCTATTCTTCCCTCTCCCTCTCCTCAGAACCTCTGGTTACCATTACCTTTATATCAGTGTTACAAGATCTTCCATTACTAGACTAATAATAAGTCTACTTTAGTTCATAGTTGCATTACCCCCTTAAGTCTGTTCATTCCTCAATCTTGAGGATTGTAGGATGGTAATGCCCACTCTGTTTCTGATTGAGAGAGGTCTTAGATCTCATGGGGCAGGTGGATGGAACTGCCTTGTTTGCAGTTGTAGATACTCTTTGTTTTGGGGGATGAGCATTGTCCACCATCATGTTTTTGTTAGTTGTCCTGGGCAAGTCCGATGAACTGGAGAGTAGGTGTTGCAACACTGCTGAGATACAGGGCTCAACCAGCATATGAACAGACCAAAGATTTAAGTCTGGTAAATATATTTAGCAAGTAGAGTGCTAATTATCAATTCAAATAAAAGGGGCCGAAGAGCCATGTATAGGGAAATTATAAATGAGTCTAACTCTGTTACATTGGGGAACATATATTCCATGGTAAGGCCCACTGACAGGGTGCTGAATTCCTGAGATTGTCTGCCCTGTTTATAGTGTCTATATGTCTCTAGAGCCCTCAGGGGCACCCCTGCTTGAGGCATTGTTTACTGTGGCAGTCAATGAGATCCTCCTGAGATGTGCATAAGCGTAACCTCTGGAATTACCTCCTGACTCTCTTTGAAATCCCTTAGCTATAGAAACTCATTTAAATTTAATATTTCCCCTCTTGGCCAAGGTCTTTTTCTAAACGCATTGCTAGTTGGCACTTGGTAATAATCTCTCAGTACCGGGGAGGCTCATCCCTGGGAGTCATCTCCCACGCAGGGGTTTTCCCATCATTTTTTTTCTATCAGCTCCTGGCAATCAAGGAAAGCCCTATCATAACACTAGCTGGATTCAAGTTTAAGGACCAGATACCTCAGAGTCTAAATTCCAGCACTAATACATTAAAATATCAAAATGTCCAGGTTTAAACAAAAGGCTGCAAACTTTCAAAGGAACAGGATGTACTTGCCCCAGCAAAGGAGAAGATTAAGCATTAGAAATCATCAATGAGGAGGACCAGACTTGGGACATACCAGACAAAGCCTTTTTAAATGTGGTCTTAAATATGCTTAAAAGCTAGAGGAAAACAAGAACAAAGAATGATAGATGAACACAAAAGGAATATCAATAGAGAGGTGGGATTTATGAAAGGAACCAAACAGAGCTGAAGACCATAGTAAAAAAAATTAAAAATTCCCTAGAGGGGTTCAAGAGCAGACTGGAGCCGGCAGAAGGGAAAAAATCAGAGAATTTGAAGACAGGACAACTGGAAATCATCCAGTCTATGGAGCAGAAAGAAGAAAAAAATGAAGAAAGGTGAACAGAGCCTGATGAACTTATGGGGGGACCATCAAGCATACAAATATAGACATTTTGGGAGTCCCAAAAGAAGGAGAAAGAAGAAAGAAAGGGGCAGAGAGAATATATAAGGAAATAATGGCTGAAAACATTCCACTTTAAAAAAAGACATGAATATATCCATCCAAGATGCTCAACGAACTCCAAACAAGAGAAACACAAATAGACCCACACTATAACTCATTATAATCAAATTGTCAAGTACAAAAAGATAGAGAATTTTGAAATCACAAGAGAGAAGCAACGTGTCACATACAAAGGGGACTTGATACGATTAAGTGCTGAATTCTCATTAGAATCCATGGAGGCAACAGAGCAATGGGATGACATATTTAAAATGCTGAAAGTAAAAACTTGCCAACCAAAGATTCTGTATCTGGCAAAACTGTCTTTCAAAAATGAGGGCGATATTAAATTCCCAGATAAAAAATAGCTGATGTTGTTTACCACTAGACTGGCCCCAAAGAGATGCTAAAGGGAGTTTTGCTGGTTGAAAGGAAAGGGCAATAGAGAATAGATTGAAGCCACATGAAGAAATAAAGATCCAGTGAGGGTAACAATGTAGGTAAACATAAATGCCAGTACTATTTTATTTTTGGTTTGTAACTCCACTTTTTACTTCCTACAAGATCTAAAAGGCAAATGCATAGAATGTAATGATAAACTAGTGGTGTTGGATTCACAATGTATAAACACATGATTTGTGACAAGAACCACATAAAGGTGTGGGGAACAGAGGTTATAGGAACATAGCTTGTGTTCACTATTGAAGTTAGGTTTGTATCAAAGCAAATGAGATTGTTATAGATTTAGGATGTTATATTTAAGCCCCATGGTAACTACAAAGACAATATTGGAGAATATGCAAGCTCATAGAGAAAGAAATTAGGGTATTTGTTGTCTGAGGCAGGGGACAGAAAGAATGGGAAGTTATTGCATAATGGGTATGGAGAGATGGGAAAGTTTTAGCAATGGAAGATGGTGAGGGTACTGCAATATTGTGAATGATATCCATTGAATGGTATACTTGGGAGTCGTTGAGATGGGAAAGTTTATGTTGCATGATAGTTTTTGTTATATACAACATAAACTATCTTCTTTAGTTGATAGAAGAAAGATCAACTAAAGAGACAGTGAAAATTAAATGCAAAACATGATCCTAGATGGGAGCTAGCAAGGGAGAAGAAAAGTCCTTAAAGGGTCTATGAAAAAATTGGCATATAGACTGAAAGCTTTATATCAATGTTAAAATTCTTGAACTTGATAACTGCACTTAAGGTGGTTACATAAGTGAATATACTTGACCTTCAGACACGTGGTCCAAATTTGCAGATGTGGCAAAATGTTAAAATGGGTGGATCTGCGGGGATTAGGGGTATGTTAGAGTTCTCTGTATGAGGTTTGAATTACTGTTGTTACTGTCCTGTAAGTTTGAAACTATTTCAAAATAAAAAGTTTTAAAAATGAAAAAGAAAAGTCACATAGAAGATAAAAATGCCCAAGTTGACAAAAAAAAGAGCTCTGAACATGAATGAAAGGCCTTTTTATGCAAGTCTGCACAATCTTCTTCTCAAATTTGTAGGGATTATAAAATGATAAATGGATGTAAAGGCCTTCCAAAAATCCTAAATCACTACATTAATTGTGGTATCAATATCATTTTGATTATTGTCACTGTCCTTAGAATATGCTAATCATGACAGATGAAGAAATAGAACAATTTTTGTCTGTATCTCAAACTAGAAGAGAGATTATGCTAGCAGTTTACTTTAAGGAAACAAGCATATACTGAGCACTGGCTATGAAAAAGCACTCTAATGGGCATATTGGTTGACAAAGAGATAACTACATTGTGATCCTTTTCCTTAAAAGCTTACAGATTAGGTGTATCATTGATATAAAGCCAGTGGCCACCAGAGTTTCTGAGGGGAGGGAGAAGAATAGTTGTAACATGGGGCATTTTGAGGACATTGGAATTGTCCTGCATGACATTGCAATGATGGGTACAAGCTATTATACATTTTGTGAAAATCTATAAAATTGTGTGGGGCAAAGTGTAAACTATAGTGTAAACTATAATCCATAGTGAGTCGCAATGCTTTTTTTTCTTTTTTCATTCTTATATATATTTTTTTGATGTAACATTTATGTAATCTAAAGTTTCTTTAAAAAAAAAA
>JAQZBX010045402.1:0-21060 GCA_029593785.1 Cabassous unicinctus | reverse complement strand
TTTTTTTTTTTTTTTTTTTGCAAGAAAGCTAAGCAATGCCTACCTACATCAATGCCATTTTCCTGGAAGTTCCCAGAAGTTATACCTTTTGATAGAAGTGAGATGTGTGAGGAATAGAGGAGAGTCAAGGATGACTCCAGGTGTTTTGGCTTGACCAAGAGAATCTGAGAAAAATTGTTTATCTGTGTATTCAAAAATAAGGTGTGATTGGATTTTGATGGATAAGAAGCATGCTCTGCTTGTTAGGGAATAAGGGAAACACCAGCCTAAAGTGGTCCATGCAGTGGCACAGTCCTGCTAGGTAGGCATAATGATCCTCTACCTTTACAATGGAGGAAGTCCATTAATCAGATCCTAATTTTCCTCTCTGGCTTCTTTGTCCATTAGTCTCAGTGGCCCTTGCTTCCACCTGCTGGGATGTTTGACCTGATCCATTATTCTTCATAGAAGTATCTTCTATACAAGGGAAGTGGGTGTTTGGCAGTATGCTCTCATGTGGGGCTGTATAGATTTCACCACCCACTTCCTACTTTTGCAAGTTGAGGGACTCAGGAGTTATTTTAATGATCAACAATTGAAATTTTAGGTCTCTCTCTCATAGTTTATTTAGCAATAAAAATTTTTAAAATTAGTAGGCTTCTGAGCCATTTGCTCTATGTTAGTTTAATGTGTAAGTGGGCACATTCAAAGTTCTTTCCTTCACATTATTCATTGGTCTGCTCATTTCTTTGTTTTTATTCACTCAGGTATCTCTCTTTCCCACCTTAATGGTTGTCATATTGAAGCCATGAGAAACAACTTTGCAATATCCTTAATGTGATCTTTCAACCTTTGTTTTAACCAAAAAGTATTAATGTTTTTGGTTTTGTTTTTTAGCTCAAGGCTTCTTTCAGCCTGTCTCCATCCTTTTGGGATCCAGATACCACTGTCTTCTTCATCCTGTAAAGTCCTTAAATCCACATTAAACCTGTGCTATTATTTCCTGTACTCATCTCATTCTTTGAATAACATGCTAAATGCAGCAGAGCCACTAACACTCATGCAATTTCCAACTACTCTACTTGGTGATTTTTCCATTATTAGGTGTGTAATACTCATTTCACATAGGCACAGGTAACACATTTGCAAGAATAGTTGCCAGTCAAAACACAGTCTTCAAAAGTAACCATGGCAGTTTGATATTATTTATGAATTCCAAAAAGAGATATAGATTGTGTTTGTAAACTGGTCTGTTCTTCTGGTCATAATACCCTTTGATTGTTTTAAATTCAAAGGCTTTACATTTAATTAAATGAAGATCAGGGCTTTGATTTGACCATGTCATTAGGGTGTGCAAGGTTGAGTCCCCATCCCCTTGGTGGGCTATATAAACGGTCACTCAATCAGGAAGACAGAAGAAGATACACATGGGACTAGAGAGAGCTCCATAAATGCCAGAGAAGAGAACTTTGTCATCTTTGATCCTGTAGCCCCGGGGAAGAGAGATGAGCCATTTGCCTGATAGTTTGCAGTTGAACAGACCAGAGCCCTGAGCAGCTAAGAAAGCCAGAAAGAAATGAGCTCTTCAGCCTACAGCTGAGATCAGAAGAAGCTGGACCCCTGGATCCTTAAGAGAGAGAGGAAGGCTGAACCCTCACAGATGTCACCGCCATCTTGCTTCAACACGTGGCAACAGACTTTGGTGAGAAAAGCAGTCTTGAGTTGGACTCTTTAGGACCTTGTATCTGTAAGCTTTTACCCCAAATAAATAACATTTCTTAAATCCAACAGATTTCTGGTACTTTGTATCAGCACCCCTTTGGCTGACAGTAGTAATTTCTGTTTTAGTCAAGATAGTTACTATACCAGGCAAAGCTATTATAACAGACCCAAAGGTGAAATGGCTTAACACTGTAGACACTTATTTCTTGCTCACCTACTATATTTGGGCAGATGTTTATGTAGGTAGGGTGATATTTCTCCAGTAGTTATTGAGAAGCCTGGAATAATTTCATCTTGTGCTTCAGCCATGGACTTTGAACTCATCAGGATTACCTGATGGTAGGAAGTTTTGTGGTACAAGCCTGGAAATGACAACACCATTTCCACTGGCATTTAATTAGCAAGACATCGGTTAAACGTGGCTGACTAAACCTAACTTCAGGGGAGGAAGGACACAGGAAGAAGATGCAAATAAATTTTGGGGGACAACTAATTATTTTCCTACAATAAATTTCAGCATGAGGTTTACATTTGCTTCATGAAATTAATTTTGAAAAATCACAACTTTGCCTTTTTAAAAGAATTTTTAGCAAATCAATAATTTATTTGTTGAAACCATAAGACCATCTAGTTCTTGAAATTTTTGGTGGAGGGAATTTTTTTTTATAATTTAGAGCGCTGAGTATGTTAATGTTTGTTCCTTATTCAGTCATTTTGAATTAAGAAATTGTCCTTGTCAAATAATATATATATCTGAAAAAGGATTCTTTAACTAAAAATATTAAATAAATCATAAAAATCATACTATCTGTGACTGTTTGAATTTTGTGAATCCCAGAAAATGATTATTTTCTTGAACTAACCCATTCCTGTGGGTATGGGGCCCTTTGATTGCACTAAATTCAGTTAAGGTGCCTTTGATTAGATTACTTGATAAGATCAGTTTAGGGCTTTTGATTGGACTGCATCAGTGAAACATGAGCCAGCTTGGATCTCCATCCTGTTGCTAGGTCTGATATAAATGGAGACACAGAGAGGGAGAGACAGAGAGAAAGGAAGCTGCCATATTATATGGATCCTTCCATGTGAGAGAGAGGACTTCGGGAAAACAGAGAAGCCCCAAGAGGCTGAGACAGGTCCCAGAGTCTGGAACCAGCAGATCACAGAGGCATGGAAAGAGGCTCTTGAGAGACTGGGCCTACTGAGCAGCTCACTAATGAGGAAATGAGCCCTGCCATATGTCTGAATGCCAAGTGGCAGCACACTAGGATTGCCAGTAACTGACTTTGTTGAGTAAGCATCTCTGATGGTGCCTTGATTTAGACATTTCACAGCCTAAGAACTGTAAGCTTTTACCCTAATAAGTTTCCCATTATAAAAGCCACCCCATTTCTGGTACTTTGTATTGGCAGCCTTGTGGTAAACTATGACACTATCTCATATACTTAACCTTCATCCATATCATGTAGTATCTCACTTTTAATCACTGTATTTGTTTTTTCTCTATTGTTTAAGCTAGCTAATGGCTTTCTGGTTGCTTGTTTGTTCTCATTTTTTTATTCTAATTGAATAATTTACAGATCTTATCATCATCATTTCCTTCCAGTTTATTTCAATGGTTTCTCTGGGCTTAGCGCCTCTGTTTCCTCCACAAGGTCAGCTGTAGACTATGAGGCTCTCTAGGCTTTGCTTCTCTCCACAAGGCCAGCTGTAGACTATCAGGCGAATGGCTTGTCTCTATCCCAGGGCGTCTTCTCCTTCCTCACGACCAAGCTCTCTTACTTCCCGGGACTCCAGCTCAAGACTCCAACATCAAAACTGCTTCAACACTGTCCTTTGCCATGTCTTTTATCTTCGATTCCCCCACCCACCAAGGGGTGGGGCTCAACGCCCTACTGATGTGGCCCAGTTAATGCCCTAATCACAACTTAATCATGCCCAGATTAGCAGACCAGTTTACAAGCATGATCCAATATCTCTTTTTGGAATTCATAATTACATCAAACTGCCCAATGGCTACACTCTCTTTTGTGGAAATTTCTTAAAAGTATATAGAATATCAATATCATCTTTTCCCATTTTTGGAGATTATGCATATATTTCCAAAAACTGAAAGGGAGCAGGGAGAATCCCAGAGCTATGCCCTCATACTCAAAGGAAAATTTATTTCAGCATTATGCTTTCTCTGTGTCTAGTAAAACACTGCACTGGAGGGAATATACAAGATTTGATGTATGACCCTGTCTCTATGCCAGGTAGAAACTCTAAGTCTTCCAAAATTCCATTCTAGTGCCTGAAGCAAACCTCTTCCAACTTTCTGAATATTGTATCAGCTATAAGACCACAGGGGCCCCCAGTGCTACTATTTTCAAAGAGTGATGATCATAGTGATATGCAGTCCAAATTTTATGAGCCACATCTGCTCCCCTGGCTGTCAGCACTCCTCTTACAAATTAGGATTCTTTTGTGAGCTTTGCCAGGATAGGACTTATTTCTTGGCAATGTTGTTGTTTTTCAATATGGGAAGTTGTGAAAAATCCTTCATACCTCACACTTAATCCACAATTTCCACTTTTATCAAAATGTCTTCAGTTTTCTAGCATGGGATATATACTCTTCACCAGTTTACAGTGCTGTTATAGCTTTGCAATTATTCTGTATTTGTTATTTCATTATGTGCTTAACATTGCACTTGACATTAAGTAGTGAAAACACACTAGTAAATAATCATTATTAATTTAACATTTTTTAAATAATTTTACAGTTAACTGCACAGCATAAACTTATATGATGTAGATCATAAATATATTTAAATTAACATAAATCTGTTTTTAGCAGCAGATGTTCATGACAATAAAAATAGTACAATGAGATTACATATAACTGAAAATCAGGTCAAAATTCATACTTTGAAAATATTGTGTTGTCAAAATTATCTTTGAAAAATTCTTAAACTTTCTCAAATCTCTAAAACAATTTATTTTGGCCTTTTTTGTTTTGGGCTCTGGCCATCTTATCCATAGGTTGGTAGAGAAGAATATATGTAATTTTACATATACAACATTTAACAATAAAGATAATCAAGAATGCCAGTGAAAAACATGCTATTATGCACTATTAGCAAAACCAGAGGAAAGACAATACAGCAAAACATATGAAGACCTATAAAATCTTCAGGTAGGCAAATTACCAGATGCAGACTATGAAATTCTAAGCCAATTTTATTCTGGAAAAAAAAAAAGAATATCTTGAAAATATTGGCAGGGAACTGGAACCTATTAACAGTAACAGCAAATTTCAAAAAGTACAAATAAAAACAAAACAAAATTTTAAAAGCTTATAGGTAGGTTTAAAAATACTTTACATAAAGCTGAAGGAAGATTTGATGATTTGGAAAATATGTTAGAAGAAACTATCCAGACTGTAAAACAGAGAAGAAAAAAGATATAAAATATTGAAGAAAATGTAGAAAAGTGAGAAGTTATAATACAGGATTATTTCCTGAAAGAGAGGAGGAAGAGAATAAAGTAGGTGAGCTATTTGAAGAAATAATGGTTGAGAATTTTATAGACTTAATAATAAACATTGATCAACAGATTCAAGTATCCCAACAAAATCCAAGAAGAATAAGTATGCAGGAGAGGCTACAGTAACAAATTATATCCATATCTTGATAATTAACCAAAATTAATAATTGATAATGATTGATAATTTAGAAAAGCTAATGAATCAAAATTTCTCACTCATTCATTTTGTTGATGGGGACAGAAAATATGTTCCACAAAGACACCAGGGAACTTTTCTCCCTGAAACACTGTCACCTTATAGCTGAATCAATGAAAATGGATGGGGAGATACTAGAGAAATACACATGATCTTTCCATTTTTCAGTTCAGAAGTTATACATATATTTTGCTTACATGACCTTGACCAGATCTAGTTACAGAACCTGACTAGTGGCAAGTAACCAGAGAAGTTCAGGTATGCTAATGCAATATCCGGTGAGTATTATTTTTAACTGCTTAGACTTATTCTAGTGAAATAGAGTAATAGTTAAAGCAAAAATTCTTCAAAGCAGGCAGAGAAAACAGAAAGAATTCCTTCAAAAGTACAACAGATAGACAACTGATTTCTGAAGGGCAATATAAAAGCCCAAAAACATTGGAATGCTATCTTTAATGCTCAGGAAAAAATAAGTAACTTTGAAACAAGAATTACAAACTCAGTAAAAAATCCACTAACAAATGAAAGTTAAAATTTTTTCAGACAAATAGAAATATAGTTTGCTAACAGAAGACTCACACTAATAAAAAAATTCAAAGGATTTATTTCTAGGTGAAAGTTTAGAGATGCAAAAAAAAAATCTCATGGAGGTGAAATATAATCTATTTGTATACATCTGATGACCAAAAATTGTACAAACAATAATAAAGCTTTTAGTGGTTTAACATAGCATAAAATTATATAATATTAACATATAAATAGAGATGAATATCCATTAAAGTGAAATAATTTAAGGTTAATGTATTATTTCATAGGAGCCTAAAAGCAAGCAATTAATTTTAAACATTCATGTATTAATTTTGCATATTTGAATTACCAGAGTAAACCAAAAGTCCGTGGCTTTTTATTCCTTTGTTTATAAATGGCTCCAGTAAGAGGATTAAGACCCATCTTGGGTCCCATAATCTAATCAAAGGTCCTTAACTGAAGTAATTTAATCAAAAGCTTCTACCTACAATAGGTTTGTATTCACAGGGATGGATTAGCTTTAAGAACAGGATTTTCTGGGGTCCACAAAAGCTTCAAACTGCCACATATTGTATGATAAAGGAGGTAATTTCCAAATAAGACCACTAACATTGTACACAAACTTATATATATTAAAAAGGATTTCAACTATTTTTGTAAATTTTTGTTTATTGGTTTGTTTATTCTTCTTATATATACTTTGCAGCATCTCCTAGTAGATTAATTGGAAAGTTAATGCAATCATTTCCATTTGACAACATCATCTTGCAGTGTTTATATTTCTGTAGTATAATGTTTACTTTCTTCATTTCTATAATTAACTTAAATGAAATACTTAACACTAATTTAGAGATGTTATGTTTCAATTAATCACTTAATTAGCTATAACTTAGATAAAATGGAAAATGTCATATAACTTGTAAACACCCCAATTCTTGTTACAAGTCTATAATTGTACTATAAGTACAAGCATAATATAAGGAAACTGTGAAGTTGTCATACAAAATATTGTATAATATAGAAGAGAGTAGTAACAATAAGGACACAAATTTATTAGATTTTGCATCTTGATGTTGAAAAGAAGAAATAGCAAAAAAAAAAAAGAGGTCATGTTTCTACAGTGACTGATTTAATACCTAGAGCTTTCATTATATTTACAGAAAAATAACAAAATGTGGGGTCTTTTGCTAATGAAAAGCATACATTTTAAAAATAAATACATTTGTCTTTATAATATCATAACTTTATAAACTTGCATTTCCAAATTATTGCAAAGAATACATTGTCTTTTGAAGAACATGTTATTGACTTTCTAATGTTTATGAACAATTAAATGGTACGTCAACATTTTATAATTATAATGGCAACTATAGTTTGAGGATTGTAGGTATTTTGCCAAAGTTTGAATTCTATTTGAGTAATTTCAATAAAATTATTCAAAAAAGAATTAAAGAGAATAGATTTGTATTAGTGTCTTACATGCCCCAAGACAGGATTCATTTGCTTTACAATAGTATATTTAAAATCAAAATTGTAAATATTGTCAAAATTAATAATTTGTATAACCCTTAGAGGAAAAGTCTGTTCTAAGGCTATAGATTCCTTCATTAATTAAGTGGAATCAATTTGTTATATGTACACACGACATTAAAATGTGACCTGCTTTTAACAAATTACAAACATATAGGCAGTTATTTTTCACATACTTTTTTTTTTTGTAAATGAAACATAGTTAATTTAAGACTGTGTCCCTTTGAAGTTGAACTTGGATTGATTATTTGCATTATAAGCCAAAAAAAAGATGCTAAACACCTTTTCTATATTTGAAAAATGTTGTGCATTTGAATCATCAACTATAGTCAGATAAAAAAAAAATGACAATAACATCATCCAAATCACATTGCCTTTTGACACATTTCTAGAACCCAATTTTTCTCACTCTGAAAAAATATTTAAAAGAGTACTTAATGAAAATGAGAGTTTTCTAATCCTCTCAGAAGATGGGATTTAGAGTAAATCCTGTCCAGGGCATGTGATTAATAGTTGTTAGTAAATAAAATATAGCCAAAATCTTATCTTTCATGTAATTTTGTTCTGGAAAGTAGGTCTTTTCCTCTGGGTGCTTAGGCCATACCTCCCACTTCTAGTTAAGCACACTGTTATTGAATATATATATATATATATGTATTTCAGTATCACTATATTATTGAGAAAGTATTATAATTTTAAAGTTAATTTTTATTTACTGTTTTAAATCTTGATCCCAAATTCTGTCCATTTCACTTAGAGAAAGCAAAACTGTGCAACTGATTGGTTTTCATTTTTATAAAATTTAGCCTCTATTGGGTTCTGGGATTAGTGTACATTTCTTATTTCATAATCATCATGTATTTCATGGTCATAATTCTTATGATTGATGATTCCAATTTTGTCATTGAAAATGGCCCATTTATTGAATCATACATCCTTTTGAGATTATTAAATTACCATTTAGGGTCTGCATAAATATTAGGAAAAACAGGTGGAAATTTTCTTAGAGGAAATTATACTGCTTTCCAGGCTTCTACATCTTAGTAATTTTACAAAAACTAAGGGTATGCTTTTTATTTGGTATAATTTCATTTTTACAGTTCATAATGGCTTATAGTAATATTTGTTTATTTTCCATAACTCTACAAACACTTTCTTTAAAAAAATCTATTATACAAACATATCTAAATTTAATGTTACAAGCCCCTGGTCTATAAGTTTCATATATCATTTTTCCATGATAAAAAATAAATACTGTACTTGCCATTCCTCTGTATTCTAACCCCTTTTGCTTTCCACGGTTCTGCACAGTTTGGTAATTTTCTCTGCCATCTTTCCTACTTAACTCTGCTTTAGTCCAAAGGACTTGATCTTACTTCAGGTAGTTTCTGCTTTATAATGGCTCTATTTTTTTCATTCTTGAAATTAAGATTGTCATGATTTGTTCTTTTTTCCACTTTGAAAATAAATATGGACTGAGAAAAATGGTGCAAAATGTGATGTGCTTCTTCATCTATTTATCCCAACATTCAGTAAACATTGAATTAATGGTAAATATTTGTCATGCACTAAAAAAATGAAAATGAATATTTCCATTCATTACAGACTTATCAATTCAGATAAGAGAAGTTATTAGGGTGAGAGGACGTTTTAGTTTGCTAAATGCTCCCAGAACAATATACCAGAAACAGGTTGGCTTTTACAATGGGAATTTATTAGATTAAAAGATTAGAGTTCTGAGACCATGAAAGTGTCCAAATCAAGGCATCATTAGGCGAAGTTTGGCTGCCAGTGATCCTGGACTCCTGCCATATGGCAGGGCATAATGGCAGCTCTGCCAGATCCTGCCTTCTCCTCCAGGCTGTGTTACTATCAGCTTCTGGCTGCTCTGTCCATGGCTTTTCTCTTGCTGGGGTTCAGTGATTTCAACTTCTGGAGGCTTCTCACTGTCTCCATGGGATTCTTTCTGATCTGCAGCTTTTTATTCCTTTATTTATAAAGTAACAGGATTAAGATACCATGGGTCATGCACCATTGAAGTGTTCTAATCAAAACTGAATCTAATCAAAATGTCCCATCTGACAGAATGGTAAACCAAATGTGGCAAAATGTTAAAATTGGTGGATCTGAATATCTTGGGGAGGATAGATGTATGTTGGAATTATCCATATGGGGTTTGTATTATTTTTGTAACTTTTTGTGAGTCTGAAAGCATTTTAAATTAAAAAGTTAAAAACTAAATAAGTATATTTTTTTAAAATGTCCCATCTACAATAGGTTTACATGCATAGGAATGGGTCTTTACTAAGGACATGATCTTCTGAGGTCCACCCATGTTGAAACTGTCACATTCCACCTTCTGGACCTCAGAAAAACATATTCTTTCCATATGCAAATATATCTATTCTATCACAATAATTCAAAAAGCCTTAAATCATTTCAGTAGCAGTATTAAGTACAATAATCTCATCAAAATCAGTTACAGGCATGTAGTATGTTTTGGGACAAAATTCCCCTCAGGCTGTGGACTTGTGAAATTTAACAAAATGAAGGACAGTCATAGAATAAATAATCCCATTGCCATAGAGAGAAATTGGAAGGAAAACAGAGTTCAACAGTCCCAAATAGTTCTGAAAACCTGCAGTGAATACTCCATTAGATTTCAAAGTCTGAGAGTCATCTATAGAATGACATCTTGTCCTCAGGGCCCAATGGAGCAGCAGTCTTACCTTTTCCAAGGGCTTGCACAATGGCCGTGTACTTGGATCCACCTTCATCAAGCATCTGTGTGACATCTGAACTCTAGGTCCCACCCACCAAGAACAACGGGTTACCGAAAACACTTTCCCCAATCTTCAGGCCACAGGCTTGACCTCCTTAGCACAGTGGTGTGGCTACCAAACACACCCCAGTTTCTGGGATACAGGCTGAAGTCCCCCAGAACAGTGGGGAGGCTGCCAAACTCCCCAGCCCACAGGGAATGTTCCCCACCCTCTCTAAAGCCTGGGGTGGTAGCGCTGTCCCTGAACAATAGGATGGAAGACCAGCCCTCTACAAGCTCTGAACCATATTTACTTTCCACACACATGGGTGAGATCCCTCTCTTGGCCAGAGAAGATGTTTTCAGTCCAGACTTCAGTTTCCAGTTTCCACAATTCTGCCTTTACAATGAATTTTTCTTCAATCTCTCCTTTTTCTGTCCCTCTTAGTCTGGGCTGGCAATAATTCCATTCATACAGATCTCACAAAAAATTTATTGATTTTGCATGCAGGAAACAGAGGTCCAAGCCATCAAACAGCAAGACTTTTCACAGATACTTCCTGGATAACTTCATTTCCAATCCTGACTCACACTGAAATAACTGGCTGGTTCCATGCTCAGTTAAATCCTCACATGGGGCACTATTTTCTGGGGGCTCATTTTCTGGAAGCTTAGAAATTCCCAAACTGTCATTTTCTGGTTTCTTTGTGCCCAAGAGTTCAATTCTAAGCTTATCCCTTTCATCTCTCATTTTACTAAAAGCTGTAAGGAAATGCCAGGCAGTATTTTCCATCTTTAGCTTGCAAACCTCCTCAACTAAATATCCAAGCTTGTCACTTTCAAATTCTGCCCTCCATCTAAAACCAGGAGTCAATTTTGCCAAGTTCTCTGCCCCTTTTTTTTCTGCCATTTTAAAGAAAGGATCACCTTCCTTTCAGTTTGCAATGACACATTCATTATTTCTAAGGCCTCATCAGAATTTTCTTTAGTGTCCATATTCCTACCAACAGTCTCTTCAAAGCAGTCTAGGGATTTTCTGTCAAGCATCTCACAATTATTCTAGAATCTACTCCTTACCCTTTTATTAAACCATTCCAAAATTTGTGGTATTTGCATAGCAGCCCACACTCCACTCTTCTGGTAATTTCTGGTTTAGTTTGCTAAATATTGCCAAAGACATATATCAAAAATGGGTTGGCTTTTGCAACAGGAATTTTATTACATTAAAAACATACAGTTCTGAGGCCATGAAAGTATACAAATCAAGGATTCATTACGTGATGTTTTTCTCCCCAAGGACTGGCTGCTGGTGGTCCTGGATTCCTCTCACAAGGTAAAGTACATTGGCGGTCTCAGTCTTTGCCTTCTCCTCCAGTCCTCATTGCATTCCATTTCAGGCTGCTCCATCTATAGCTTTTTTCTCTCCTGAGTTTGGTGACTTCAACTCTGGAGGCTTCTTGCTGTTTTTGCGGCCTTCTTTCTGAGCTGTGAGTTTTTATTCCTCTGTTTATAAAGCCCTCCCTTAAGAGGACTAAGATCCACCTTGGGCCATGCCCTACTGATGAGATCTAATCTAAAGGAAGATCCCTTAATTGAATCTAACCAAAAGGTCTCATCCACAATGATTTACATGCCCAGGAATTGATTAGCTCTAAAAATATTATCTTCTGGGGCCCACCTAGCTTCAAATACAGGGTATCTTCTAATATAGTAAAAATACATATAGTATATAGTGTGAAGAGACTGAAGAGTAATGGTTCAGGGAAAGTTGTAGAGAAGAGATACCATGTAAGTTGAAGCTTGCATACATTAGTTAATAATATTGGTATCCCAATAAATGATTATAACAGTGACACATTAACCACAAGAGATAAGACTCTTAACTTCACAGAGCTTAATGTCTAGTGCAGGAAACAGATATTAATCAAGTAATCATATAAATAAATACAACTGTCAATGTAGCTGGAATGAAGAAGTCATGTACTATAAGCCTTATCCTACCCTGAAAGTTCAGTGAAAATGCCCTAAAACATTAAGAGGTGAGATCTAAAGGGTAAGTAGGAGTTGACTGGGCAAACTTGGAGGTGGTACTGATGGGGAAGAATGTTCTAGGTTGAGAGAAAATCTCTGAGTCAAGAAGGAGTACAGTGCACTAGAAGAACTGTGAGAAGATCTTAATGGCTGGGCCAGAGAGATTAGGTGGGTGGGCAGAGTATGATGAGGTTGGAGAAATTGGTCAGCTCTTGCCTTATGAGGCAGTCTATGAATTTGTCTTCATTGAAAGATTTTGCTCAAGGAAGTAACAAGATTTCATCTTTGTTCTCTGCAAATGCCCAACTGTTAGCAGTGCCAAGAACAGTTTGCAAAAGAACAAAAGTAGGGATACCAGTTAGTAGGCTATTTAGTAATGACTGAAACAATAAGTAAGTCAGTGCTCATCATGGAAACAGTAAGAGGAAAATCATTGAAGGCAGAGAAAGCAAAGGTTGAGGAAGCATACTATCTCCAGTCAATTGAGCCTCATGTGACATTAAGGTTCTTAAAATTCTCACTGTTTTTAAAGGCGGGGAGCGGGGGATTATTGGGTGGCTTTATTATGGTCATACAAATGACTGCTGGAATAAGAAAATATCCTTTGTATACTACAAAGTTATTTTCCTCTTTGTCCTCTCTGAATATCATGACCCTACTTAAAACAGCAATCAAATGCTTTTGAACACACAGATAAAACTGACAGTTCTCCCGTCTCCTCTGTGATCAGTACTGACTTCTCACCATCACGCTTCCAAATTAGGAGTGCAATGAACTCTCCCTAGGTATTCATGTCTTTCCTTGTTTTGCTGTTTTTCCTTCAGGATAAGGGGTTATCTCTCACCCTGCTATATCTTTCTTCAAAGATATGCTACAAACTTAGAGGATCCCAAATCACCTTGGGTCTGGTAATTCACTAGTAAGATTCACAGAACTCACTGAAAGTGCTATACTTATAACTATGGTTTATTATAATAAAAGGATACAAATAAGAGGAGCCCACCAAGAGAAGCATATGGCAAGGCCTGGGTAGGTTTCAAATGCAAGCTTTTGTGTGCTCTCCACATAGAGTTAAGACACATAACCCTCCCAAAACAGAGATATACCTTATTGTGGAAGCTCATTGTGACTTTGAGTATCCAGAGTTATTTCATAGGCATTATCAATAGAGTCAATATCCACATGCATGGTTGAGCTCAAATGCAATCCTGTCGCCTCTCAGTGGTCTGGGAGGTGGGCTAATATGATGTGACTTGAAGCCCCAACATCCTAATCACCTTTGTTGGCCTTTCTGGTGTGTCCAGCTCCCACCCTAAGTCAGTATGTGTGATAACCACACATCCCCACTGGAAGGTCATTAGCATATGAATTAACAGGTGTGGTCCTGAGCCCACCAGGAATAAAAAACAATTCTCCTGTTACAGAAATTCCAAAGATTCAAAGGTTCCCTCCCAGAAACTGGGGACATATGCTGGCCAAGTTTTTCATTATGTTATATCTATCAAATTTCTCAGTGTCTTCCTCTATATAACACAGGAGCTGAGTTTTTAATGCTCCTACAGAATTTCCTAATTTTATATTCTATTGATTATTTCATTGGGAATTAAGGGTGGAGACAAAATTCCTATAATTTCACCAGGTTGGACATTAATTTGATGTATTCTTGAAAAATACAGGAAATTTTATTATCTATACTATACTATACTGTACTATACTATACTATAATGAGACGAGATGCTGAAATAGAACCAGGTAATACACTGGACCATGTGCTATAGAGTGTCAAGAAGAGGATGATTAGTAAGTAATGTTCCTTGGATTTAAGTTTGGGTAGGCAATTTCTAGTTGGCATTGAAGCAGTGCAATATATACTAATACTCCTCTATTGTACCTGGTTTAAGAAATAATGGAAAAATTAACCAAAAAGACAGATGGATAGGAATCTCTATGCCCTCCTTTTTTAATTGTATAACCCAGAAGAGGAGAATGTGGCTTAGATGTGTGACCATGAGGACTTCTAAATACTCAGCCCAGAATTAAAATTATCTACCCAGGTCACAAAGAGCTAGATTCCGGTAAAACTTATCCCCTCACTCCAGAGACAGAGCCTGAGGAGAAGGGAATGAGAAGCAAAAAAAGAAACAAAGTGTGTTACTCTTCATCAACAGGAAACATGAGGACAGAGAAATGGGGAAATTTAATTTCATTCTTCTCTAAATGGCCTTTGAAAGAACAATATCACTAAAGAAGTGAAAAAGACAAAAGTGAGAATTTTTAAATTATTAAATCAAGAGAAAATGAAGGCACTACTTGTAGACTATTCACCAGAGAAAAGTGACAAAAGGAAAAATGTAAGAAACCCACAGATACCTGAGGGCCAAATAAACACCAGTGTTGTTTGTGTTGTTGCTATTTAAAATAAAAGGCATATTACTATTTCAAAACATGTGGGAATGTGTTAGCATGGAAAAAAGGTAATGAATTTGCTACACAGATAGTTTCCTGGGAAAAGAGATTTTTTTAAAGACGTTGAATGTTATTTATAAAACACTGCCTGAATCATGGTAGATGCATTAAAAAAAAATTTAAAAAAAAATAAAAGAGTGTAGATTGTGTAGAGAATTTCTTTTATGAAATCAGGTCCTAGAAGATATGTAGGTAAGAAAAGAACTGAAAATATTATAAAATATGGTGTGAAGTAAGTTGCTATATGCTGCATTGTGGGAATATAGTCTCAAGCAAAGCAGAAACATTCAGGAAATTAACATTTTATTATTTACAAAGCACATGGTCAGTCTCCTAGGAAGGCCAACTGCTCAGATCAGGGTCAGTAGATGTCAGCTCCACATGCCCCACTTCACATAGGAGAGGAGAGACAGGGCAGAGTATCTATACAACCCCAGGGGAAGGTGACCCTGCCACTGAGAGTTCCCACCCTGATAAGCAGCTGGAACTGCTTGTTCCTGGTTTCCTGGTTTCCTGGTTTAGGGCCTGGTCAGATCTTTTCATTGGAGTTAACATCTCTCCTAGGCTGTGAAATAGAAACATACTGAAACACCTGAACAAAACAGAAAAGGAGGCATGGTAGGCAAAGACTGGGAGATGGTCCCTAGCTGTGTTCCTGACTTCCCCAGCAGATACCAAAGATCTATAATAGACTGCGCATTAGTTGGGGTTCTCTAGGGAAAAAGAACCAACAGAAGATATCTGTAAATAGTATGAGATTTTATAAGATTATCTCATGTAACTGTGGGGATGCACAAGTCCAAATTCTACCACACAGGCTATAAACCAGGGACACTGATGAGGGTTTTTGATGAGTTCCCAGGAGACACTGGCTGTCTGAAGTAGAGATGAGAATTCTCTCCCTGAATGCTGAAATCACTAACCCTTACAAGGCCTTCAACTGATTGGATGAGACTTCAATCATTGCTGATGGCAATCTCCTCAGTTGATTGTAGATGTAATCAGCCACCTGTGCAGTCAATTCATTGATGATTAAATTCCATGAAATGCCCTTGTATTACATTTAGCCCAGTGCTTGCTTGACCAAACAACTGGGACCATTACCTGACCAAGATGACATATGAGCCTAATCATCACAATCCACCCTTTGTCAATTTGGCAGCCATACACATTACCCTAAAGCATACTCGGTCTCTAAATAAAAACAATAACAGATAGATAGATAGATAGATAGATAGATAGATAGATAGATAGATACACACACATATGTTTCTGCCTAACAATATCCAACTGCCCTGCTGCAACTTGGAAATGCACTAATTCCCTCCAGAATAGAGTGCAAGTCCTTGGGTAGTATTCACACTTAAAACTCTTAAACTTGACATGCTTAAGTACTATGACCTGAAACTAATAGAAGTTATGTGATATAATAAGGGAAAATTTTAGTGAAGAAAACAAAGGTATTCATTTTATGTACATATACAAACATACTCATAACAAAACAAGGAAGAAATATTCATGACCAGTATAGTCATCCTTTCTGTAACTGGTCATGTGGTTGAAGTTTGAATTTATCATAGCCTTCTTCCACTACCTCTTCCTTGTTCCCTTTACCTTCAGCAATCACCTCAGCTGACCATGGTTCTATGCCTGGTGAGATGACCCAAACTTTCATTCCTGAAGATTGTGGGCCATTGTTAGTCCTGCTTGGATTGGATTGTTGCAATTTTCCATCGCCTTTAATCACAGGACATCACTAAAAGACATCTTAGGGGGTCTCCTGTATTCCAGACAAACTCTTTACCTCTATTGTGTGGGTGCAGTTCTATTTCCCCTTGACAGTCAGGATGGATCACCCTAGCCAGTACAGTAATTTTCTATTTGCCTATTGATTCACAGGCATGAGGACCCCAAAGAGGCCAGGTGACAGTCTTAACTTCCAGTTCAATGGAATAGTTGTGTTCCCTGGTGGTAGCACTCCTCCTTTTGGAACTAAGACATGTAGACCAGCAAAGCTTAAGGTTGCAGGGACAGGAAGCAAAAACTTTCCTAGTGGATCACTAGGGGTAATACTGAGTGGTGCCACTCCCATTTCCACCCCTTAATTCCTGGACCCATGAATCCTGGCTGTGGGAGAAACAGCATCATTGAGTGGATGCTAATTTAGAGCACACACAACTTCCTGGAGAACATTGCCCCATCCCTGCTAGGGGTATTGCCACCTAGTTGGCACTGCAATTGGGTCTTCAAAAGGCCATTCTACTATTCTATCAATCCAGCTACTTCAGAGTGATGGAGAACATAGTAAGACCAGTGAATTTCATGAGTTTGTGCCCATTCCCACACATCATTTGCTATGAAGTGGGTTCCTTGATCAGAAGCAATGCTGTGTGGAATGCCATAGCAGTGGGGAAGACATGCAGTAAATCCATGGATGGTAGTTTTGGAAGAAGCATTGGGCGCACGGAAGGCAAACCTATATCCGGAGTATGTGTCTATTCCACTTGGACCAAATCACTGCCCATTCCATGATGGAAGTGGTTCAATGTAATCAACCTGCCACCAGGTGGCAGGCTGATCCCCTTGGAGAATGGTGCCATTTTGGGGCTGAGTGTGGGTCTCTGCTGCTGGCAGACTGGGCACTCAGCAGTGGCTGTAGCTATGTCAGCCTTGGTGAGGGGAAGTCCATGTTCCTGAGCCCATGTATAACCTCCATCCCTACCAAAGGAAGTTCATGTTGCTGATTCAATGCAAAACCTCCATCCCTACAACCATGGTTAATTTGTTCATAAGCCCATTAGGCAATAATAACAGTAGCTGGGGAAACAGGCTGAGTGCTAGCTACAGAGCAGGTCATCTTATCCACTTGATTATTAAAATATTCGGCTAAAGTCACTCTCTGGTGAGTATTCATGTGGAAGACAAATATTTTCAGGTTTTTGCCCAATAAGAAAGGTCTATCCACATACCTCTTCCCTAGACCTTTGTCACCAATTTTCCAAACAGGTTCCTTCCAAGTCCCTGACCATCCAGCCAAACCATTGGCAACAGCCCATGAATCAGTGTATAAATAAACCTTTGGCCATTTCTCCTTCCAAGCAAAATGAACAACCATGTACACTGCTCAAAATTCTGCCCAGTAGGAAGATATGCCCCCACCCATGTCTTTCAGGGAAATCCCAGAAAGGGGCTGCAGTGCTGCAGCCATCCACTTTTGGATGGAATCTGTATATCGTGCAGAACCATCTGTAAACCAGGCTCAAGTTTTCTCTTCCTCAGTCAACTGATTGCAAGGAACTCCCCAAGAGTGAGCTGGGAAAGAGCAGATAATGTGGCAGGAATGATGACCATGGGCATTTGGGCCACTTGCTCATGAAACTTACTTACTTGTGACTTCAGGACCCACTTTAGCCCTATCTCCTATATACTACTTATACTTTATGATGGGTTGCTGCTGTGCATATCCAGCTTTATGGTTTGGTGGGTCAGACAATACCCAGCTCACGATAGGCAACTCAGGTCTCATGGTAACTTGATGACCCATGGTTAAGCTTTTAGTCTCTACAAAGTTCCAATAGCAGGCCAAAAGTTGTTTCTCAAAAGGAGAGTAGTTACTTACAGTGGATGACAGGGCTTTGCTCCAAAATCCTAAGGGTCTGCATTGTGATTCTCCTATAGGGGCCTGCCAAAAGCTCCAGA
The DNA here is from genome assembly GCA_029593785.1 of Cabassous unicinctus. Lineage (NCBI taxonomy): Eukaryota > Metazoa > Chordata > Mammalia > Cingulata > Chlamyphoridae > Cabassous > Cabassous unicinctus. The sequence goes on along the minus strand of JAQZBX010045402.1, from coordinate 2,621 downwards.
CAGCATCTCTATTTGCCACTGACACTTTCAGCACCATTGGAGCTGCTGGATCACATGGCCTAAGTGGCAGTGCAGCTTGCACAGCAGCCAGGTCTTATCACAGAGCCTCCCCATGTTCTGGTCCCCACTCAAAACTAGCAGCTTTTCTGGTCACTTGGTAAATGGGGCTGGAGTAGCACACACACATGAGGAATGTGTTGTATCCAAAGTCTGAAGAGATGAACTAAGCATTAAGCCTCTTTTTTGGTCATAGGAGGGGCCAGATGCAATAGCTTACCCTTCCCTTTAGAAGGGATATCTCAACATGCCCCACACCACTGAACACCTAGAAATTTCACCAAGATAGAAGGCCCCTGTATTTTTGTTGGATTTATCTCCCATCCTCTCTTACTCAAATGCCTTACCAATAAATCTAGAGTCATTGCTACTTCTTGCTCATTACATCCAATCAGCATGATATCATCAATATAATGGGCCCATGTGATGTCTTGTGGGAAGGAGAGACTATCAAGTTTCCTGCAGATAATATGACATAGGGCTGGAGAGTTGATATAGCCCTGAGGCAGGACAGTGAAGGTATATTGCTGGCTTTGCCAGCCAAAAGCAAACTGTTCTGGTGGTTCTTACTAATGGCAATTGAGAAAATTAACATTTGCCAGATCAACAGCTGTGTACAAGGTACCAGGGGATGTGTTGATTTCCTCAAGTAATGATACTACATCTGGGACAGTAGCTGCAACTGAAGTCACCATCTGGTTAAATTTATGATAATCTACTGTCATCCTCCAAGATCCATCTCTTTTCTTCACAAGCCAAACAGGAGAGTTGAATAGGGATGTGGAGGGAATCACTACCCCTGCATCCTTCAAATCCTTGATGGTGGCACTGAACTCTACAATCCTTCCAAGAATCTGGTATTGCTATTGATTTACTATTTTGCTAGGTAGGGGCAGTTCTAGTGGCTTCCAATTGGCCTTTTCTACCATAATAGCCCTCACTTAGCAAGTTAAGGATTCACTGTGTGGGTTCTGGCAGTTACTGAGTATGTCTATTCTAATTATGCATTCAGGATCTGGGGAAATAACCATAGAATGGGTCTGGCGAACCCACTGTGAGATGAACCTGAACTAAAACTCATAAGCCCTTACTCTGAATAGTGAACTGTGATGTTTTGGGTCTCCTGGAATTAATGTCACTTCTGAGCCAGTGTCTAATAATCCCCCAAATGTCTGAGCATTTCCTTTCTCCAATGCACAGTTACCCTGGTAAAAGGCCATAGGTCTCTTTAGGGTAAGCTGAGAGAAAGATTAACAGTATATATTTTTGGCAGTGTAACACGATCCTTCCCCAAGAGGATCTGGCCTTCCCCTCATTCAAGGGGCTCTGGGTCTGTAAGCTATTTCAACTCTGGGAATTGATTAAGAGGCCATGATTCTCTGTTTCTGTAATTCAAGTTAGGCTTTTGTTCACCTAACTTTGAACCATTCTGCTTATACAGAACAAGTGGGAATTTAGTAGACTGCCGATCTACTTTACTTCTGGGTACAACATAATCTATCAGACAACACCATAGCTCTATGCGGCTCACACTCTTTTGATTGCTGCTTTTAGTCTGCCTTTCAATGTGGTAGCCATACCCACCTTGTCTTTGGCGATTAAGTACTGCTACTTGGCTTCTGCCAGAGTGAGAACAAATCATCCCCATAGTCTTTAAGGATTCTAGTTCCATGACAGAAATTCTCACAGTAATATCTCGACTACAGAGAAGAGCAACCACAGAGCTTTTCAGGGAAGAGGGAGTTAGTCTTACAACTTTCTTTCTTACAGTCCTGGTTACAGGTTTGCCCTCTAGACATTCCTGAGGTGGGTGGGCAGGTCTTAAATGGTGACTATATTCTAGTATTCCAATCTCTCTAAGCCTTTGTGTCCTCTCATCTACTGTATACCAGGGTAAATCAGGCATCTCAACCTCAGGATTGTAACCATCTTTTGGTTCACGTTTCAGCAAGCCACTGGAACAAACTGTTAGCACCCTTTCTAACCACTCAAGCTACAGCACTGAATGCAGAATCTCCGCTTAGTGGGTCCATATCAATAAATCCAGCCTAATCTAACTTTATATTTCTTCCATCACTATCCCATACCCTTAATATCCATTCCTACACATATTCCCCTGATTTCTGTCTATATAAATTGGAAATTCATGCAGTTCTTTTAGAGTATAGTGTACATTCTCATGGCTCACACTTTGTACATCTTTGGGAGGTTGTTGTGATTTTAGTCTAGTTATATGTCTGGAAGAGAACAGGGGTGGTGGACTTGGGTAAGGAGAAGGATTAGGCATGACTTGCAAGCCACTGACCTGAGGGCATTCCTTTGCACTTTCATCTGGTGAGACAGGATTAATCTCTTCAGGCAGAGCTTTGATGGCTGATTTCTCCGGGCAGGGTGGAGGTTGGATGATGGTTTCTTCAGGGCAAGGAAGAGGTGGAGACTCCTTGGGAAAGCTTGAGACTGAGCAGTGCAGGTTTGAGATTAGGTGGTAACCACCACAGGGCAGGGAGAAGGTCCAGACTCCCTGCTGCAGGCAGGAGGCTGGATGATTCAAGCTTGACATTGTG
>JAQZBX010045401.1:9806-21168 GCA_029593785.1 Cabassous unicinctus | reverse complement strand
AACCCGGGGCCTCTCATATGGTAAACGGGTGCGCTATCCATTGCGCCACAGCCGCTTCCTGCCGTGAGGTTGCTGCATCAGCCCACCGCACCGCTCAGGCCGGCGTGCCCTCACAAGGAGGCCTCGGGGCGCGAACCCGGGCCTCCCATATGGTAAACGGGGGCTCTATCCACTGAGCCACACCCGCTTCCCAAGAAATTCTAAAACCTCTTTAAAAAGGACACAGTGTTCCAGGAGCAATTGATAACTGAGGGAGAATCTTAGAACTTTTTTAGCATGTGTTTTCATTGATATGCATAGTTTATAAAACTTGTGTCATACTGGATCAGTAATTTGCAAAACACCAAGTTCTGTAAGATAAAATCATTGAATTTCTTACTTTCATTATTTTAGATTTGATAGAATTGAGTGTTCTGATGAACAAGAGTGGGATTAAAGGCTATTTTCAGGAGGAGGTAATATGTTAGTGCACATGTTTCTCATAGCTTATGTTTCATGTTTAGGCCAAAAACACAGATGAAGATTCCAGAAACATGATTGATTAAACAAAACTTTTCTAATGAGAATTAATTCTTAGAACTTAACCTATTTATGTAGTCTTGAATATTTTGGACTCGAATTGCTAACATTTTCCGTATTTTCTTTTTTAATTGAGACAATCAGATAAATGAGTTATTCATAAAACTTTCAGTATATAGTCGTAGCTCACTGAAGATCCTGTCTTATAAATTCTGTTATCATTGGTGCTATAGGGTGGTTTAATGCTCTTAGTTATTCTAATACATTATGATATTTTTAGGATTTTTTATAAGTTTGGAAACATTTTTAGAAATTTTTAGGCATAATTTTCATACAATAAAATATATAGAATTGAAGTGTTCAATTAGATAAGGTTTGTTTGTTTTTTTTTTTTTTTAAAGATTTAATTCCCCCCCTTGTTGTTTGCTCTTGCTGTCTGCTTTCTGTGTCCATTTGCTGTGTGCTCTCTTTATTTGCTCCTCTTTTCTTTAGGAGGCACCAGGAACTGAACCTGGTATTCCCATGTGGGAGAGAGGCACTTAATCACTTGAGCCACTTCAACTCCCTGCTTTGTTGTGTCTCTCATTGTCTTTCCTCTTTGTTTCATCATCTTGCATCATCCTGTTGCGCTGTCTTGCTTGTCTTCTCCAGGAGACACGGGGAACCAAACCTGGGACCTCCCTGTGGTAGGCGAGAGCTCAATCAGTTGAGCCACATCCGCTTCCCTTGATAACTTTTTAAGTTGTATATGTTTATGGAAACATCTCCCAGTTACATACATTTCTATCACTTCAGATTTTGCTCCTTTCCAGTCTTTTTCCCCTTAGCCAACCACTTTCTGATTTCTGTCACCTTAGAATAGTTTCTTTTTGGACTTCATCGTTAAAAAAACAATGTTATGTCTACTATTTTAATCTAAATGCTGGAAAACTTGACAATTCAATTTTGATAAAGTTAGATGATCAGAAATCCATTTTGCTTAGCCATTGTGTATTAAATTCTAACCACCTTTGTCTACAATGTTGAATGAAAGAAAACTTAATGGTGTTTACTGTGTGTCAGACACTTAAATTTTGGGCCTAGAAAGTCAAGTAAGTTGTGGTCTCTACTTTTAAAACACCTTTAGGAAGCAGTTTGTATTCTTTCAGAATGTTAGTTTTATCTGACCATGACAAACAAAATTCTTGAAATCTCTGTCTATTTTAATTTAGAACTTGGTCCTCTTTTTAGCAGTGAAAAATGATTATTTTCACTAAAAAGCAACAAATATTTAATAGCATGGAATCTTATTTTTAAGGATTGCTACCATTTTCCTTGAGCTCTTGAGTGGAGAAATATCTATTACAGAATAGCTTAAAGGAGAGTTTAGGAGCCATAGCTGCCACTTAATGGAACTATGTAGTCTTATTGTATAAACTAGAGACTGAAATGGCATTTGAGACATCCCTGACTGACATTAAAACTTTTAACTTTAGTATTGAAAATTTGTTTTGGCTAATGATTATTGCATATTTCTGAAATTGACAGTTTAAACTCAAAATAAAGTAGCATCTGTTTGGATCATTCAAAAATGCTAATTGAGACCCTAGTTTGCAAAATTTTCAATTAATATAAGTTATTGCATTGTTAAACTAATGAAGAAAATTAATTTTTGAAAACTTGAATGATACTGATTTACAAGCTTCAGAATTATAACAGTTGGCTAAGAAAAATCTATAAAGGATATGGATATCAAATTAGCATATAAATATGTTTTAACTTTTCTGGCCTTATCGAGATTACCTGAAATAGAATTTTAATGGTATGAGCAAACCAATAATGTGCTTATTTTTTTATTATCTTCATTCGAATTATCTAGGTAGTCTCAAAGGAGCAAAGAGAAGTTCTACAGATTACATACTTAAAATTTTCTTACCTTTGATGTATAACCTTGAGAATTTTCATCATCTTGCACAGGAAGATTAGTTGTGAGTATAGTTTTTGATAAATTTATAACAAGACCATTAGGCTGTATCATAGGATGCGGTTAGGTTGATGTATTAGTCTATTAATGATGTTGTAATATCAACTGGGGAATAAGAGCAGATAGTACTTAACGGGAAGAGAGTGCAACTAGTGTAAAAAGTTAGGAACTACTAAATATATATCGTTTTCTCCATTTTTCTTTTTCCTGTCATGAAAGTTCCTTACATTTATTTCATGTTGTGGATATAGTGTATATTTTGGATAAGGCAGGGAAGCATTTTACTTTCTGCTTAATATGTTTAGCCTCTTTATATAAATAAGGAAATACATGCAACTTAATGGAATAAAATGATAAAGTTTTATTTCAGCTGTTTCTGAGGAATCAGGAGACCTGTTTTCCATGTCTGGGAATGTTACTTAATCATTGTGTTTTTCCCTTCATCTGGGGTTGAGTCAGATGTTAGTGACTTTCAAATAGAGTAGCTAAGCCCTTCTAAGAAAGGAAATTTTATGTTGGAACTCTAACTTATAAAAAAGTGGAATTACTTTGGTAATAGGGGTGAGGTAATAGGGGATCTCAAAACTTGGAAACCACAGGTTAGATGACTGCCACAGTCCTAGTCCATTTGTTATCTTAAATTTTTTTTTTTTTTTTTGAGGCACCAGGGCCAGAGATTGAACCCGGGTCCTCGTATGTGGGAAGCCGGCACTCAACCACTGAGCTTCACCGGCTCCCCTGAGTTGGTTTTTTGTTTGTTTTGTTTTTTAGGAGGTATTGGGGATCGAACCTGGGACCTTGTACATGGGAAGCAGGCACTCATCCACTTGAGCTGCATCTGCTTCTCTATCTTTAAATTTTGAAGAATCTAGAACTGGTTAGAACATCTGAAATTCCCTTCTTTTGGATCAATATCCAGGGAAAGAATACAGCAATATCAGTTTAAACCTCAGTATCCTGATACATTCTCTTAACCATGTCTGCAGGCAAATTACTCTCCTAGTATGACTGAGAAGTTCTTTCATATTGATCTAGTATTTGGGGAAAATGAAGAACTTGCCTTTAAGTAATTTCTGAGGTTTGAGTGAAGCTAGTGGTAAATGGTATGAGGTATGAGCAGGAGGTTTACTCTTTTCAAGAATAATACAAAATAGCACCAGATGAGTATAAACATGTCTCCACAAATTTCTTGTTCATACTCAAATCCATTTTGTCCATCCTTTAAAAAAAAACTATGAATTGAGATTTCTCTATGTTTTCAATTATAGTACAATGAGATCTATACATACTCCTCTGTTTGCCTTTATGGTTAAGTTCAGAATGGTTTTCTCTCTTCCCTCAAATGAGATGTTGGATTATCTCATGTTAGGTTTATTTTTCCAAAAAATTTTTAAATTTTTATTTATTTTTAGTAGGTACTGGGGATTGAACCTGGAACCTTGTCCATATGAAGCAGGTACTCAACCACTGAGCTACACCTGCTCCATCCCCCCAGATTTTTTAACAGTGGCTGACAGTAATTGAAGAATTACTGTGTGCCAGGTATGGTATTAACTTATTAAATGCTCATAATTTTGAGGTAGTATGGATTATTTTGTTGAATATTTTGTTACCTTGCTAATTTTTCCCCCATTTTATTTTCAGATGACTTTTTATCCTGTCATAAAATTAAATCAGCAAATTTAGAATTTTTGGTTTTGTGTTTTTTTTTTTAAAAGAGGTTAAAATTTTCTCTGATTTAGTTTGACTAAAAAATATTTTTCTCTGTCTGTATATCACAGCTGTAGTTAAGATTCATTATTCTTGAATCTAATATTGCCATAGATAAGAATGTGTTTCTAATCCTTACAACTGGAACACTTTTTTTTTGAAAATATGTTTTAACTTTTCTGGCCTTGAACCTGGGACCTTGTATATAGGAAGACAGCACTCAACCACTGAGCCACATTGGCTCCCCTCAGTTGTTTTTCTTTTTGTTTGTTTGCTTGTTGTTTGTTTGTAGGAGGCATCAAGAACTGATCCTGGGACCTCCCAGGGGGGAAGCAGGCTCTCAGCTGCTTGAGCCACATCCATTCCCTTGGAATACTCTTAATTTGGTTTAATTTAAGAAAATTATGGAGGGTAATGAATTCTTCATATTGAATTTTTCCCCATGTACTCATCTGATTGCAATAAATCTGAATGTATTAAAAATCTTACCTGCTTCATGTGGATTTTGTTTGTTCTTATAATGTTTGTTCTTATTTAAAACTATTGCTGGAGTGGATTTTTTTGATCTTTGAGTTGGGTTCAGCTAAATGATTCAAGCCCTTTCCTCCCCCTTTTTCCTCATATGTTTGATCTTTCCGGTTGGATGTAATTGAACTTTTTTTCCCCTTCAGGTTGAATTGACCAAAGCAATGGTTATGGAGAAGCCTAGTCCCCTGCTGGTCGGGCGGGAATTTGTGAGACAGTATTATACACTGCTGAACCAGGCCCCAGACATGCTCCACAGGTAAGACTTTTATTTCCTGCATCATCTAATGCTGTTTTTCAGTATGAGGGTACTTATATTCCTGTTCTTAGATTCTTTTTTTTTTCTTTAACGTAAATTTTGTTACTAGTGAGGTTGTAGGTCTACAGAACAAAAATGCAGTGTTCCCATATACCCTCCCTATTAACACCTTACATTAGTGTGGTATCTTTGATGAAAGAATATTATTTTAAGTGTACTATTATCTGTAGTCCATTTTTTACTTTAGGGTTCACTGGGTTCACTGTGTATGGTATTTAAAAATTTTTTTTAATTCTTAATTATTTATAACCTAAAATTCCTCCTTTTAACCACATTCAAATTTATAACTCAGTGCTGTTAATTACATTTACAGTGTTATGTTACCATCATCCCCACCATCCATTACCAAAACTTTTCTATCACCCCGAAATTCTGTACCATTTAAGCATTAACTCCCCAGTCCCTATCCTCATCCTGACCTCTGGTGACCTGGATTCTATTTTCTGACTCTATGAATTTGTTTATACTTATTATTTCATGTCATACAATATTGTCCTTTTGTTTTTTCTGGCTTATTTCGCCCAAACATATTTTAATAACATGCCTGTTAGGATTGTTTGCGTATTAGCATTTTGAACAAAAGTACCAACAAAGGATTATGCTGCCATTATATGATAATTGAAAGCATATACAACTATTACAAAAAATTAGACTTAAGTTACCTAAACTTTTCGTCAGACAGTGACATCTGAAAATGTAAAGGTCTAATATGCATGCATTTAACACTATTTTCTTTAGCTGTTTTTAGTGAATCATGCATTATTTAATAAAAATGTTTTGAAGAAAATTCAAGTCTGTTCCTATAATAACATCGTACTTTCGTGTTGATGTGCTTAAAAAAATTGAAGTATCTTTTTAATAGAAATGATTCATGTTTATTGTAAATTAAAATTCAGATTTATAAGCAAATTATGGAAGACTAATAATACCACTCTAACAATTTTTGGGGGTATATGTAAATATGTTTTTAATATACTGTCTTCTGACTTTATCTGATAATGTAGAGTCCTCTTTCAAGGACAATACACGTACCATATTAATTTTAGTGGCCCCCCAATTTTTTTATTGTGTAAAGATATAGTATACTTTAATTCTTTAATGATGGATATGTAGGTTGCTTCCATTATTTCCTCTGTTGCAAATAATGCTGCATTGTACAAAACTGTATGGACTTGTTAGAATAATTCCATATATGTTGCAAAATGTATAATTTCTGGGTCAGAACTATTTTTTCCTTTGTACTTTGGCTATATTTCATATTGGATACCACATGATTTTTAGGTGCAAAGAAAATTTATAAATTCTGAGTACAGGATTTGGCCTTGCTTTGAAAATGAAAATTATCTCTTGTGTTTGTTTAAGGATTTATTATTTCCAGAAACACTTTTACATCTTTTTCTTCCTTAGATCCTTATAAAAGCCTTTTTGTAAGGAATTGCAGGAGAGTTAACTTCATTTTACAGATAAAAAAGCTCAGAGAGATTAAAAATTTGCTGGTAGTCAGTTGACTATTAAGTGGTTGAATAAGCCTGGATTTTCCCCCCCCCCCTTTTCTCCCCCTCCCCTTTTTGTGTTTTACGTCTAGAATTTTATTCTTTGTCTTTAGAAGTTAGATCAATTAAAATTTAAAAGGAGCAAGAGTTGAAAAACTACCAAATTCATTAGTAAATTTCTTGTCAGTATTGTTATTTATTGATTCTAAAGACCTATTTTTTGCATTTTATCATCTCTGCAATTGAGGTGCTTCTTAGATATAATGAAAAATGACTTAGCCAGCAGTAAACTGAATTTGGCTGACATGCAACCTTTTAATAGCTTTAAATAGAAAGGCAGACTCAGGTTTCTTGTGTACCACTTTCTTTGGGCGAGGTAGAATCAGGATACAGAATAACATGTATGGTCTCTTTTGTGAGAAAATGTTTATTTGGAGGACCCAATCAAATACCGTTTTAACGAAAACAAAACAATTGAGAATATAGAGGAATTAAAACTATGGGAATTAAGTTATTACTGCATCCGCAGAAATTATATTAAAAACTACTCTGTGAGTTATGGGTTTTTCATGGGAACTGCTCACATGCATTCTCAGATGTAGAAGAATTCTTCATGTCTATGGGGAATATAGATGTACCCAGTCTACCTGTTTTCTTCCTAAGTAAAAACAGCATCTTTTGTTTTATTTTGAATGGCCTCCCTAACACAAACTACTACTAGATCTTTCCTAATATATAATCATTGGATCCTGAAACACAGACCTTGTGACTTATAATATGGTGTTCAGCCTCATTGACCAAATTCATTTCCATTCAGTAAATGTTGACTTGAGTGCTATGTAGGGGGTTGGGTAGTTGTTTGAATACAAAGATGAAAAAGAAAACACATTCCTGCCTTCAAAAGTCTGTCAGGAAGCGGGTGTGGCTCAGTGGATAGAGCCCCCATTTACCATATGGGAGGCCCAGGTTCGCGTCCGGAGGCCTCCTTGTGAGGGCACGCCGGCCTGAGCGGTGAGGTGGGCTGATGCAGCAACCTCACGGCAGGAAGCGGGTGTGGTGCAATGGATAGAGCACCCGTTTACCATGTGTGAGGCCCCGGATTGGCTTCCCGGCGCCTCCTTGTGAGACCACTCCATCCCGCGCGGCGCCGTGGGCTGATGCGGCAAGACCTCACAGCAAGGGGGAGATAAGCAGACACAGAGAAGACACGCAGCGAATGGACACAGCAGCACAAGCGGCAAGGCGGGGATAAATAAATAAAATAAATCTTTAAAAAAAAAAAAAAAAGTCAGTGAGTCAGTACCAAACATGAAAAATACCTGGTCTTATTAGGTTACTTGAAGATAAAAAGTAAATTATCTTCCTGTTGTACAGATTTTATGGAAAAAACTCTTCTTATGTCCATGGGGGATTGGATTCAAACGGAAAACCAGCAGATGCGGTCTATGGACAGAAAGTAAGCATACCAAGCTTTATTTAGGCTATTAAGCAGCTAGACAATAATCCATAAAATTGAAGTGGATGCATGCTTTTAATAGATTTGCTGATACTTGAATGTCAAATTTCTCAACTTTGTGAAATTTTAAATACATGATTATTTGATTAAGATAAAAAGATATATATTGAAAAGCTTGTGTGATGTCACTTATTCTTATTTTGTATAATATATTCTGAAGTTTTTGTATGTTAGGAGATAACTGGCTTTAGCTTGGGGTCATCTAGAAATTTTTTTTAAGTGTTAATTCAGGCCGATTATTTTAAAGGGCTCAAGTGTGGTCACTGGAAATAGAGTATACTAAGATAAAATAGGGTCTGTGTGATTTCTAATCTAAACATGCAAATTCTCTACCTGTGTGATGTTTGGAGAATTTTTTTATTGGAGGTTATATAAATTTTAAGGTAGTAACTCTTACCTTGATTCCTTAGGAAATCCATAGGAAAGTGATGTCACAGAACTTTACCAACTGCCATACTAAGATTCGCCATGTTGATGCTCATGCCACTCTAAATGATGGTGTGGTGGTACAGGTGATGGGACTGCTCTCTAATAACAACCAGGCTTTGAGGAGATTCATGCAGACTTTTGTTCTTGCTCCTGAGGTATGTGTGGGAGTGAGTGAGTGTTGGTGCTATAATAATCAAATACAGGAAAAAGAATGAAAGTTATGCATATTTTTTTAAACACTTATTTTGAAATTTCAAATTTTTACGAAAAAGTTGCAAGAATAATACAAATAATTCCTATGTACCCTTGGCCTAGAGCCACTGTCAATACTTGTCCATGTGTTTATAATTCTTGATCTATTATTTTTTCTTCTAAACCATTTGAAAATGATTTGGAGACCTTATGCCCAGTCATCCTCAGATACCTTAAAGGGCATTTCTTAAGGAATTCTCTTTTATAACCATAGTACAGTTGTCAAATTTAAGTATTTATTTGTGCAGTATAGACCATATTTAAATTTTGGTAATTGTACCAATAATGTCTTTACAGTTATGTTTCATTTCTTGGTCCAAGATTCAATCTGGGATTTACACATTGCATTTAGCTATCATGTCTCTTTAGTCTTTTTAAGTCTGCAATAGTTCCTCATTCGTTTTGTTTTCCTTGGCATTGACATTTTTGAAAAATGTAGTCAAGTTATCTTGTAGAATACCTCAGTTGGAGGTGTCATTTCCTTTTGATTAGGCTAAGGTTACACATACATAAATATCTTTACCTCACTTTAGGGACACATATGTCATTAGGTCCTCTTATTAGTAAAGTTTATTTTGATTACTTAGTTAAGGTGATGTTCACCAGGTTTCACAACTATAAAGTTAGTATTTTTCCTTTTCTGATTTAAATTTTGGAAAATTTTTTCCATTTATGCAAAATAATAATTTTCTTGATCAAATTTTTATGCACTGGTTTTAGTATTCATTGATGATTGTTGATGGAATCAATTGCTACTCTGATTGTTACAAATAGTGATTATCTGACATTTTACTGTAAAGAACTTTTTTTTAGGTTTTTTTTTTTTTTTTTAGGTACTGGGACCTTGTGTGTGGGAGGCTGTTGTTTGACCACTGAGCCACATTGGCTCCCTTGAGTTTTTTGTTTGTTTGTTGTTTGTTTTTTTGTTTCTATTTAGAAGGCACCGGGAACTGAACCCAGAACCTCCCATGTGGGAGGTGGGTGCTCAACTGCTTGAGCCACATCTGCTCCTAAGAACTTTATTTATTATCACCCATTGATTCTTAGTTTGTTTAATTGATTATGATACATTACCAATTATTTCGATGTCTAAAATGTCCCAGATCTAGCCAATGTGAGCTGCTTCAAGCTGTTTTCAGTGTTGTTTTTTTTTTGACATGTCCTTGTTTCTCTTTTTTTTGAACACTTTGACACAAGATGTTCCAGACTCATCTTGTACTGTCTCTACTTCAATTCTGCAATCTGCCGTTTCTTCAAAGAGCCCTGGTTCTTTTTAGTCAGTCATCATGCTTATCTTGATAGGACCATGGACTTATGTTGAACAATTGTATTTGTATTGTCTTCCAAACTAGCCTCAATTCAGTAGGGCCAGGAAGCCTGTCTGCTTAAGCATGTATTAGTCGTTCAATTCAGGCTTGCTAAATAAATGACTGTTTTCTCTAGCATTATTCTTCTGTTTAAGATACTTTTCTATTTAAAATATTTAACTTAAAATCCTGTCTCTTTACCATTTGAATATAAAGTAACTTGACTGTCTATTTGAAAAATTGCATGAAGTCATTTTAGTCATGATTTAGAGGAAGGCTTAGATTTTCTGCATTTAATGTTAAAGTAGGTGAACTTCTAAATATGCAAAGACACATGCTCTATGATGGTCAGTAAGGCTTAATTATAATTCCTTTTTTTCTTGAAAGGAATCTTGCATTGTTGCATAACTGTTTCATTTAATAGTCAAAGCTCTGTGGTACATGTTGGTATCCCTCTTTTTTAGATAACGAAACTAAGCTTCAGAAATTTAATAGCTAGTAAATCACATAGTTGGATTTGGACTCAGATGTGTCTTATACCTAACACGAATAAGCATTTTCTGTTGCACCACCCATGAGTGCTGGTATCATTGTCTTAGATAATAGGTTCAGGGAATTTTAAATAATGTGCTATAGTTAGGAATATGTACTTATTGTTCAAGAAATGATCATAATTTGAGGTTTGGGCTATTGCATCTTATATACTTACAGCTTTATCAGTTGAATATCAATCTGGTGGTGAGGATAAATGTTTTGAGCATACAAAATATATTTGAGTGTACTCTTTTTACAACCATAGTATGGAGCAGGGTTTTCACCCTCAGGACTATTGACATTTTGGTCCAGATAATTCTTGTGGGGGGCTGTCCTGTGCTTTATAAGATGTTTAGCAGCATCCCTGGTCTCTACTCACTATTTGCCAGTAGCATACTTGCTCCCCTCAGGTTGTGAAAACTGAAATACCTTCATACATTGACAGTTGTCTCCTGGGGGCCAGAACTACCCATGATAGAGAACCACTGGTATAGTGATTTGGCTTTTTACAAGTCTGCTGAATAAATGAAAACTTTCTGTTGGTATTGCAGGGCTCTGTTGCAAATAAATTCTATGTTCACAATGATATCTTCAGATACCAAGATGAAGTCTTTGGTGGCTTTGTCACTGAGCCTCAAGAGGGTAAGTAGTGAAATGAACACTGTAAGTTACTTGTCCACGTTTTATTTTATGACATCAGACTGTCCCTAAGAATCTGGGTTTCTTGAATGTTTTAATTATATTCTGTATTTTTCACTTTTTTTTTATTTTTTTTATTTTTTTTTTTACTTAGGT
>JAQZBX010045400.1:0-21063 GCA_029593785.1 Cabassous unicinctus | reverse complement strand
GCATGCGAGGCAGGGGAGTGGAAGGGGGAGGCTCAGGGGCCATGGGAGTGGGAGGAGGGGAGGGGGCATGCAGGGGGAGGGCATATGTGTGGGGAAGGAAGGGGAAAGAGGAGGCATGGGGGAGAGGGGACAAGGGGCATGGGGGGCAGGAACCTGCAGAGAGGGGGAGATAGGGCGGGGGAAGGGGTGCTGGGGGAGGGGGGAGGAGGGGGCATGCGGGGGGGTGCAGGGGCTTGGGGGCGTTGCCAAGTGGCCCCCAGCGGCCCCAGCGCCCCCAGCGCAAACAGCAGCACGCCAGGCGGCACTCTGTCCTCACATGTCCCAGCGCAGTTTCCTCTGCTCACGGGTGGTTAGGTCAGGGAGGGAACAAGGCAGGAAACAGAGGATTGTAAAGAAAAGGAAAAGAACAAAGACCGTTCAGTCAGGGCAAAGAGGGTGGTCCCTAAGGAGCTACCATCGAGCGGGTGCCCCCGGCCAGAGGCAGAGAAGACCACTGCTCTGGCCGCCGGCGCTGCTGAGCGTGAGCACACGCCCGCCACCCGGGCGTGCAGGACCACCCCCAGCTCACTTCCGGGCGCTGGAGGAGGTGAGCCAGGCCCGGCCACCACTTCCTGGCCACCCTCGGGTGTTTTTTTCCAAGTTTGAAACCCTGGAAACTTTTTTTTGTTTGGTTTCTCTGAACAAAGACTTCAAAAGGAATCCGACAGGACAAGGTTCGGCGCGACCTGAGCTTGGTGAGACCATGCAGCAGCAGAAAGCAGACAGAGACAGGTGCCAGGCGGGGCAGCAAGTGTGGGGGCCGGAGGCGCATCCACCATATGGGGTGAGCTCGTGGGGTGCTCCTGACACCCGGAAAGCCAGAGCAGAAGGCACCGTCCTCGGGACGGGAGCTCCTGTCCCAGAACAGCTGTTCTCGTGGGCAGGCCAGGGCACCCCCGGGATGCCAGTACTGCAGCGCGAGGTGGGGGCGGAGCAGCTGGCTATCGCTGCACAGCAGCCCTCCAGGGCAGAGCCTGGGACCCGGGGCTGGGGGCAGCGCCGGCCTTCCCGCAGCTGGGACTTCTGAAGCCGCTGCCCGGGGGCCCTGGTAGTCCTGGCTGAGGACAACCAGCCCCCACTGTGGAGGCCAGACCGTGAGGTGCCCGCGGCTCTGCGTCCGCAGCAGCAGATGGTGCCAGGGGAAGGGGGCGCTGCTGCAGGGGGCAGGGACTAGGAAGGGGAGGACGCCCCGCCCCACCTCACCTGCCCAGGCCTGGCCGTGGAAATACCTCCCTCTGTGTCACAGGTGTGGGGCAGGAGGGGTCTTACCTGACGCTGAGTTCACGCTGCGGCAGCGACGCAGGGAGACAAGGGAACGAAGGGGGTGGGCGTCAGCGACGCCACTCACCTGCTGCTGATGCCGCACAGCCCAGGGCCCGGCCAGCGCCCACTGGGGGACACCCTTGGCCTGCGGAGAGGGCCTGGCGCAGGAGGGGCATGCAACCTGGGGACAGCCTGGGACCCGGGGACGCCGATTTGGGGCTGTGGCCTGCTCGGGGTGGCCCTGTCCCAGCGTGCCTCTCCACGCTGAGCCCCCACAGCCTCGGGGTGGCCCGGTCAGGCCCGCTGGTTGCGAGGGAGGCTGGGGGCCCAGCTGGGGCCCAAACACCTGGCCGGCTGCGCCTTGGGGCCCATGCTCCAGCGACCGCAGCGTCTCTGCCAGCATGAAGGGCTGCGGCCTGAGCCAGATTGCTCGGGTGCTGCTGGGGTGAAGCCATGTGGACGGGGTGACGGCCCGGCCCAAGGGCTGCGCTGACAGCACAAGAAGCAGGGCAGTGGACTGGGGGCTGCAGAGAGCTGGGCCCCTCTCACCTCCTCCAGCTGGCTGTGCACGTGCTGCACGATCAGGTCGATGGCCACCGCATTCCCACTGCCTGGGGATGAGGCCGGCACGGGGTGTGAGAAGAGCAGAGCCGCCGGCCCCACCCCCGCCATCCCGTGGCGCCCTGCGCACCCCTGGGCACCACGATGTCCGCCAGCCGCATGGTGGGCTGGATGTACTGGTCGAAGGCCGGCTTGACGAACTTGTTGTACTGCTTGATGACGCCCTCGATGTCCCGTCCCCGCTCGCCAATGTCCCGGCGCAGACGCCGCACCAAGCGTATGTCTGAGTCCGTGTCCACGAAGATCTTCATGTCCAACAGCTGTGACGAGGCAGCAGGGTGAGCAGGGGTTCCTGCCATGCCATGGGGTGGGGGTGAGCCTGGGGCCGGCATCTCTGCCCACTGTGAAAGCAGGACGCATGGCTGCCCCCCCACCCGGCACAGAGGATGCCGATTAACAAGATGGCAGAGTTGCAGCTCGCCCCGCCCACCAGTGACTGCATGAGCGGTGCCCACGGGGCGGGGGGGGGGCGTGCTCGTGGCAGACACTGGGCTTCCCCAAGCCCAGGGTTCAGGCAGACAGAGGAAGCTCGAGACTGACAATGTACAGGTGGAGCCTGCGCGAGGGGCTTCTGACTACACGCCTGGGGGTCCTGGAGCTCAGGGCAGGGGGTCAGGCAAGGGCCACGGGAGCAGCCCCCGTGGGCCAGGAGGCAGAGGCCTCTGCCCTGCTCCCACTCACCTCCAGCAGTGTCTTGTCTGCAAAGGCCATGATGCCCTCAAAGATGATGACGTTGGCGCCATAGAGCGTTTTCTGCGGGAGACCGTGCAGCTGCCCTGGGCCCGCGGGGCACATGGCCGGCAGCCCCGGCAGCCCCCGGCCCTGTTCCTACCCAGTCCTTCTTGCGGCTGTGGGTGGTGAAGTCGTAGATGGGCACCTGCACGCTCTTGCCCTGCTTCAGCTTCTTGAGAGTGGACACGATGAGGTCGAAGTCGAAGGCGTCGGGGTGGTCGAAGTCGAAGTCGTTGTGGGCAGCCTGCTCCTGCTGCTGCTGGGTCAGCACCTGTGGGCCCGGGGTGTGGAGGGGCGGAGGCCGTGCAGGAGCCACAGGGGAGGCGGGGTCGCGTGGGGGGGCGGGGGCACGTAGGGGCCCACCTTATAGAAAGAGTCCATGGACAGCAGGACCACCCAGGGCACGTCCAGTGCCTCGATGATCATCCTGGCCACTGTGGTCTTCCCGGAGGCACTGCCGCCTCCCAGGCCTGCAGAGGAGGGTGGGGGTCAGCGGCTCAGCCGCTCCTGCCGACCTCGGCAGCGATGCCCGAGCCCCGCGCCACGCGCCGCGCACCGATGGCGAAGGCCTCCTTGGACTGCGTGCCATGCTCATTGTACCAGGGCGGTCGCCCCGCTGTGTAGATCGTCCGCTTGCTGGTGCGCAGCAGGGGTGGCTCCGACTTGCACTGGCTCGTGGTGCGTCTCCGGGGCGAGCGCCCTGCGCCCATGGTGGGCAGGAGCCTATCCAGGGACTCGGCGTTGCTGCTGCAGAGGGGTGCACGCTCGGCCTCAGTCCCTGCACGCCAAGGGCTTCTGCTTGGCCAGGGTGGGGAGACCCAGGTGGGACCCCAGGACGGGGGCCTTGCCGGCCAGTGAGCAGGGGCCCAGCCGCATCGACCTGCTCCTGGGGGTCACTGGCTGCAGCTGGCACTGGGGGTATTTGTCCACCCCTCACCAGTCCTGCCCCACACAAAACCCGATTTACAGAAGAGAAGGCTGAGGCCAGGAAGGGCCCGTGGGCGACTGAGTCGGGTGCCCACGTGGGTGCGCTCGGCCTTGCTGACCTTAAGCGGCAGGGCAGACGGCAGGAGGGGAGGCCCCGGGCAGGGGACCGATGGGGAGCCCCTTATTTCTCTCTGTGACCCTCCTGGTCCCTGAAATAGAAACCTCCAAGGTCTTACAAGTGCCTCCTCTATCTGCCTGGAGCCCTCATGCCCACCCCACCTACAGCCCACGTGCTCCTCGGTGCCCGCTGGGTGAGGTCCCAGAGACTGCAAGGAGCCTGACCCCCTTTGGCATTGGGTCCCCCTGCAGGGCTCATGATGAAGCCCATCTTTAGATCCCTGTGGATTTCTCAACCCACAAAGGAAGAGATGACTAACTGCCCAAGGTCTCAAACCCCAAAAACAGACGGGTTTTGGGGAGGGGGAGGTGGTCACGAAGGCTGGCTCTGGCTGCACAGCTGTGTCGGAACCCGTGTGATGGCAGGGCAGGAATTGGTGGGCAGACAGCACTTGTGGCCACTGCCAAGGAGAGCCTGAGCTGAGGGTGGGGGGCCCCTGCCCGTGTGGGGGGCTACTCAGAAGCATGGCCGTGGACTGGCCAGTCTCCCGCAGCTGGTGGCTGTGTCCTGTGACCTGGCAATCACACTGCCAGGAAGAAAACCTACAGAGGCCCCCGGGGCGGCAGGCATGCGCCCACAGCCTGCAGTGCACCGCTCACGGTCACGGAGCGTGGCGCAGTCCCGCACGAGCAGGGAGGCCCAGCGCACACCGCCCTGGGAAGGCAGCCTCAAAGCGCGGCGAGGTGAGAAGAGCAAGCTGCACGAAGACATGGTCATTTATCTGAAAGCAGCTCCCCACCTGCACCCACCTAAACACGCGAGAGTGAGCGTGTGTGCACAGCAGCAGCCAAGAGCAGACGTGCCAGGATTTGGGGACATCTGCTTGTTTGGGTTTTTCTGGCCACTGCTGAACCTCTCAGGGCCAGGGCCGCAGAGCTGCCTGCACTGAGCCGGGCAGAGGCCGGAGTGCTGGGAACCTGACCTTGGGCAAACTGCCCGTGGAGACACACAGTGCAGGGCCTGGGACACAGGTTTTCGCTGCTGTGTGGACAGCGAGTGTCTCTAGCTTGGGAGCACTGACGTTTACAGCTGCGCGGCCCTCCCAGAGCACCCAGAAACGCTGAAAGCCAGGAGAGGTGTCCGTGTACGTGTGGGGGTCGGGGCAGGCGGCCGTGGAGGAATTCGCTCAAGCATGACACGACGGTGCAGAGCAGCAGCTCTCGAGGGCCGAGAGACCAGCGTCGGGCACATCTAGGCAGCAAACCACCCGTCTCTATCTGACAGGAAGTCTGTTTCTGTCCTCAGAGACAGAAGAAGACAGAGCTGACGCTTCCGCTCCATCGTCAGAGAGGGCACGGGGCAGAGAGCGTCGGGCTCGTCAGCCAGTGCGCTGCGCTCAGCATCACCTCTGAGGCCCTGGAGACAGCACTGAACCAGCATGCCCGCTGCTGGGCTGGCGGCTGATGTCGCACTGGGGCTGAGCAGACAGCGCCAAGGGGCTGCAGCGACGCCAGCCGCGGAGACACGCCTCCCCCAGGTGTGGCGATGCGGGCAGACAGCAGGGGCATGGGGGGCACAGGCAGGCCAGGAGGCGCCCTGCAGCAGCAGTGAGGCCAGGGCTTCCACCCGGCCACGGGCAGGAGGACACAGCAGGCAAAGCATGTCCCTGGGGCCCCAAGGAGGCAGGCAGCTCACCTGGGTGCACCGACCACACAGCGGCGAGTGGGTGGCAGCTCAAACCCAGCGCTGCCCAGAAGGCGGGCATCCAGGGGCCTAGCTGGGCAGCCCCCGACCATGCCCAAGCTCAGCGACCGGGACGTCCCCCGGACACGGCGCAAACTCCCACCTGGCAGAGCCGTGAAGGGGTGGGCCTCCAGTGGCGAGTGCACTGTGCTCCGGGGCGGCCATGCGAGGCTCCCAGTGCAGCTTGCTCAGGCGCAAAGCTGGCCTGGCAGAACACAGGCACAGGCGCCCCACCCTGTTCTCACCCTGCAACCTGCGGGGTCTCCTGCTTGTGACTCTCTGTCTCTTTCAAAGCTTGTGCTGCAGGAAAAGAGCCTACAGGCTAGGGGGAATCCCACGTAGGCCAAAGAGCTCTTCACCAAGAGCCCATCCCATCAGCCTGGCAGCCTAGCTGGACAGGGTCACCCCAGCGACCGCAGCCGAGCTCAGCACTGCGTCCCGTGCGAATAGCTCATCTGTCTGCTGGAGCCAAGGCAGAGCCTCCCTGGGCCCGTGACAAGCCTCGCCCCCCCAGTTCTCACAAGAAAGGTCCCTTGAAGATGGACTTCATTTTCCTGTGCACAGGTGGGCAAGGATGCCTCTGACCGTGATGAAAAAAAACATTTCTTCTAAGACTTGACCGTTGCTGATAACCTGGACGCCTGTGGGTGCCCCTCCCAGCACCGCCCCACCACATGCCCAAGGGTTCCTGCCCGGACCCCATCCCACAGGTCAGCAGGCCCGGGACTCACCTGCCTTCTGCACCAAGGGCCCAGCACCCTGAGACCCGGATGCCAGGGTAAGCAGGGGGGCTGCTCATGGCTGAAGAGCAGGGGGTGGCGCCCAGCAGGTGAGGGGCTCAGGGCTGCGAGGTGTTTCCAGGGGGTGTGCGCCTGGGGCCTGGGGGCTGGTGGCGAGCCTAGGGGCCTCACAGCCGTCTCTGGGACCCCCAGTGTCCCCAGAACAGCTCAGGAGTGCTGGCTGCCTGAACTGCCCTCCATGAGCAGCCTGCTCCTGCAGCCTGGGGGGCAGCCAGGCAGTGGCTGGCAGGGGCCACCCAAGGCCTGGGGGAGAGAGGTGGCCCAAGGGCCCTTGGCGGGCGGCAGCCTTGCTGTGGGCCTAAGAGGATCAGCGGTGGAAAAGGTGCTCTTGCCTGGTATTAATAGCTCCGACTCTGCCGGTTAGAGCAGCCGGCACGGCCCCGCTCAGTGCCCAGGCCAGCCCTCAGTGGGGCAGTGGGCAAGGTCCACGTACCCTCCCAGGCGCCACCTGCACCCGTGCCCAGCCCCTGTAGAAAGCTCCGGACCCTGGCCTGCCTGGCTTGGCCCGCAGCCCTCCTGGGCGATCAGAGGTGCTCCTGGGCCTTCGACTTGCACGTCGGCGCCGAGCGGGCTCCAAGGCACCTCCGACAAGCATAAACAAACCTGAAACTTTACACTCGGCACATCTAAGAATAACTGCCCTGCCCTACCCCCGCTAGTGCGTCAGCCCTCTGCCACCTGCTCCACCTTCGGCCGGGGGACAGCCACGCCACTCCCGGGCAGCACCCCCTGCCCACTCATCGTCGCCACACTGAGGTCTTTAAAGTACCCAGTGGGCCCAGGCCGCCTCCCCTTTCCTCCTGTCCCCTTCAGCCCTCCTGCCGCCAGCTGCTCCCTATGTCAAGACAGGGACTGACAGGGTCCAGGAGAAAGAGAACATTCCAGCTGAGGGCTCCAAGCCTGCAAGGACGGCCATCCCAGGAGCCTTCTCGCTGGCGAGCACCCCTCCTCCCACGGCTGCCATGGCAGCCTCTCCTGGCTGCCCAGGTAACCGTGCATGCTCTCTGGGGACACCTGGCGGCAGGACCAGCCCGCCTGGCTCTGCCCACAGGTGCACCTCCCTTGACCTTGCTCCCAGGTGGCACGTCCTCCACAACCTGGCCTGTGCCGAGGGGGCAGGGTCTCCCGTGGGGGCTCCTCGCGGCCAATCTGTGCTAAGCTGCAGTGCGGACGTGGGCTGGGCGGAGGCGTGTGCCCTGGGAGCCCCGACCAAGGGACAGAGCGGCATGGGCTGCGACTTGCAGCTGCTGTCTCCAGGGTGGGCTCGGCACTCCTGCGCAGGCTGCCTCCAGTGCTGGGGCCCCGGCATTAACCCCGGGTCTTGGCACGCCCTGGTCCCTTCGGCCAGAGCCCGTCAGCCTGCGCTGCACCTGCGAGCCTGAGAGCTCCAGCCTGACCCACCGGGGTGGGACAGCCCAGCAAGCGTCCACTTCCAGCTCCTCCTGGTGCTGGTGCTGCCGGCAGGTGCCCTGCAGCCACGCTCTGGCTTATGGGAGCAGACCCCCGATGCAGGGTCTGGGCTGCCCCACTTACGGTGGCAGCTGCACCCCCCCGGCCTTACAGCGAAGGCAGCAGCACCTGCCAGGCAGGCTGGTCCTGAGGGCCACGCCTCTTGGGGACACGAGCACAGTGCGCGTGTAAACCTAGACTCAGGGCTGCTCCCCATCGCACCATCTACAATGCCAAAGTCAAGCCTGCAGTGATAACAGACCGTTTAGACATCTCATGGGCTGTTGAAGATGAGAAACTGCTCACGATCTACAAATGCAGACCGCTATTGTGTCTCTGCTGTGGCTCGTGTTTACAGCCTCCTGGCACCCCGTTAGCAGCTGACCATGCCCCACTAACCCAGCCTGGCCAGGACGGAAACCCGCCTCACCTCGTTCCCACGTCAGAGCCAGCCCCCTTGGCAGGCGCCGCACCCACGCTCAGCGGGGGTTGATGAACGCATAAATAAGAACAGAAAAAGAGAGAGGGGGAGGTGCTGGCCCCCGGGCTCCCCATGTGGCAGCTCAGAGACCTCTCTGGCAGGGCAAAGGGCTTGGGAGCCAAGCATGGAGGACCAGGGTGGCCTTTTCGGGGCTGAGGGGGCACTGTGGGTTTTGGGGGGCACGCTGAAGGGACTCTGCACTGGTCTGCCTCACCATCTTGGGGCTCCCAGAGACAACTGTGTCCCCAGCAGGCCCCTCCTTCCCTCGCTTGGGGCGGTCCAAGCAGCCTGGCTCCACCCCACAGCTGCAGCCCCAGCTCCGCTCTGGGGTGGGTGGGTGAGTGGGGCCTACGCCACAACAGAGTCGTTCAGGTAGCAACTGCCTGTGCAGGACCAAGGGCGCAGCTCGGGAAGGTACTGGTGGGAGCTGAGAGCAGGACCGACGAGGCTGCTTCTGGGGGTGACAATGCAGTGCCTAAGAAAGGGCCAGGAAATAATTGCAAGAAATTCCCCCTTGGGAATCCAGAGGTGTCCAGAGGATTCAGTGGGCTTTCGAGGAAGAGAGGGCACCCAAATGTACACTTCCA
This sequence comes from Cabassous unicinctus, assembly GCA_029593785.1. Taxonomy (NCBI): domain Eukaryota; kingdom Metazoa; phylum Chordata; class Mammalia; order Cingulata; family Chlamyphoridae; genus Cabassous; species Cabassous unicinctus. Next base: position 12,303 of record JAQZBX010045400.1, on the reverse strand, counting down.
AGTGCCCTGGCTTCTGGCCTCGGCTCTCCCTATGCTGGGCCCTCGGGCAGAGCACAGTAGGCGGCCAGGAATCTGTGCTGTCAGAAAATGCTTTTCCCCACAGCCTTCCCTTTTTTGAACTTGGGTTAAATAAAAGAACTTTTGGAACCAACCAAGGGTCACCCGCTCAGTTCCCATCAGACCTTAGCCATCAACCACTGCGCTGCTAAGCGAGGCAGATCCCTCCCCAGTGCCCCACTCCTGTGTAGCCACTGCAAAGGAGGTGTGGGGGTGGGGACACAGATCTCGCTCCCTCAGGGCAGGAAGTGCGTTCCTGCCAAGGTGCCCTAGCCCCACTCCTCTCCCTGCTGATTCCCGGGCCCCAAAGATCCAGGGATGAGACCTGCTTCCTGTTAGCCATTTCCACCTCCCCAAGGGGCCACCAGGGTGACTAACCTGCCCTGGCTGCAGCCCACAATGCCCCTCCTCCAAGGCCCCCGCAGAGCCTCGAGGGCCCCCCAACACCAGGTAGGCAGGCAGAAGGAACCATGCACCCTGCCACTGCCAACAATGCAGCCTCCGGGCAGGGGCGGGGCTGGAGTCTGTGCCGCGTACAGCAGGCACCCCCCCCCCGGGGGGGGGCTTGCAGGCAGACGCCTTGTCCACTTGGGACTGAAACCATGGCCAGTCTTGAGGGGGCAGAAACAGGACCCGTCCACCAAGCCTCCACCTGTTCCCTGGCAGAGGATACTTGCGTACTTGGGCAAAGACCATCACGGTGCCCCTGCTACAGACCCCCACCCACTCCTCATCATCCAGGCACACGTGCTGGTCCCCCCCTGCCCTCCCACCATGGCTGCCGCCAGGGCTCCTAAGGGAGCTGCGCCCCAAGGGCTGGGGGCTGCACACTCCTTCGGTGGCTGTGTGTGTGTGTGTGTGTAGGGGGGGATACAACGAAAGCATCCTGGACAAAGGCCTCCTGCCCCAGCAGCCTCGGTGCCAAGCCGAGTGCGGCCTAGTCCGAGGAGGCCCGCCTACAGCACGCGAGGCGGGGGCTCCGGCCCACGTGGGTTCCCGTCCCCCTCGCGCTCCCACAGCGGGACGGGAGGGCGTGCGCGGCTCCCCGAGCTCCCGGCGCTCTCGCCTACCGGTCCTCACACGCAGCCTCGCTTTTCCCCACCGGCTGGTCCGGCTGGTCGGCCGCATCCCGGGCGGCAGGGGGCGGCGGGGGAGCCGCCATGGAGCGCTGGGCCTCGCCGCGAGCCGCCGCACGCGGGTCGCCGGGAGCTGTGGTCCGGGACCCCACGTCGCTCGCCCGGCCGCGCGCCCTGCGGACTACAAGTCCCACAAGGCCGTGCGGCGCGGCATGCCGGGAATCGCGGTCCGCTGCAGCCCGCCACGTGCAGGGCCTTGGCCCGCGCTCAGCCGCTCGGCGGCCTCAAGCCTATTAGGATCTGCCTCCGCCCCACCCACGTTGTACCACAAACTCAGCCACACAAAAACCCTGGAAAAAAAAAAATCAATAAACATTTATTTGATACAGCCATTCTTAATACATACAGTTGATGGCCTGCCCCCATGTCACCTTGAGACTGGGGGCAGGGCAGGGACAAGGACCAGAGACAGATGGTCACAAGGCGGGCAGGGCCCAAGCTCACCATCAAAACATCTTGCAAATAAACACTTTGTAGATAGAATATATATGTATATATATATGGTTACAAGTGATAGCTGGAACCTCTTTCAAAATGCACTTATGTACTGAGAACTGGCGTTAAAAATTCCAAGCCAAGAAACCCAAAGTATAAGATGTGTGGCCAACTAGGCCGCAGAGGTGACCAGCTGGCCCTCCTGAACTCCAGGCCTCCAGTGCAAAACACCTGGAGCCAACCAGCAGGAGCACACAGGGACAGACCTCTCCTCCAAAGCAACGGGGCACTCACTCTTTTCTGTCTAAACCATCATTTACTCTCCAAGTTTGGAGGAACAGGAGGAAGGCTGTGGTGGGAAGGGCCAAAGGTCACACCAGGAGGCACCCTCATCTGCCTTTGCACGAGAATAAAGTGCATCCTATTTTGTGTGAAGTGTCAGTCCCTTGAGTCAGCCCCACATTCTGTGTGCAGGCAGTGGGCTCTCTCCTGTTTCCAGGATGAGAGGGATGGGGTGGGCCAGAGGTAGATCTGCAGAAAGGGACCCAACTGTAACATCATGCCCAGGACTTGGGCCTCCAGGCAGGGTCTATACCCACCATGCCCCATGGGTCACACTGGTTCCTCCCACTGAAGATGTCAGTGAGGGCTGGCAGTTACTGGTCTACGGCTATCAGTGGCGAAGCTGCAAATGGGCCAAGGTAGGAGAGGGCAGACCCCCACGGGGAGCCTACTCCATCAGAGGCAGGGTCTGCAAGCTGCTGAACCTCATTAGCCAGAGCTCCTGGCAAGGCCTTGGTAGGGGCGGAGGGAGGGGTAGAGAGGAGTCAAAAGCCACCCACATTCAGCAGCAGCCCCATCCCCACTTGAAAGACAAAGGGGGTTAAAGTGCTTAACATCAAGTTACCCAGGACCCCATCACTTCCCAATACATCTAGATGGGGCTCCTACACCAGGGGCTACCTACGAACTTTGGGCTGTCCTAGAAACTCATCCCCCAGCCAAAACCAGACCCCTCCCCTCCTATCCCCCAAGGGCCAAGTACCTGAGAGGGGGGTGGGCTGCCTACCCTCAACAGAGGTATTGAAGTTAGCTTTCTTCCCACCACTGGTAACAAGGGCAGACGGAATCACCTGGAGGCTCCTGCCAGATTCCACCACGTGACCCAGGTCCCTTCCCTCACAGTGGCTGCCACCACAGTACAGCCAACACAGCGGCTGCCCGGCTCCCCAACTCCACCCCCACCCCCACCCCCTGCACACCATAAATGATGCTCATGAACACAAGAAATGCCCCCACCCCCAGAACCCCTGTCCATGCTTCACCCTCTCACACACCCATCTCTGCCCACACCTCCAGCTCTTTGATCGACTGAGGGTATGAGTGCACGTGTGTGTGGGGGGGTCTGCTTCTCCCTACCTAGCCTCTCAGGCCAGGGCTGCCAAAGGTCAATGCCTTCTGACCAAAGGAAAAAGCCAGATACAGGAAGCATGCAGGTGACCCCAACCCCAAGAGCCCCTCTGGAGCTGGCTTTCCTACTCAGGGCCAGGACAGCCAAGCCCAGCTTAAAGCGTCTTTTCCAGGGGACTGACAGAAGGGAAGCCGAGCCAGCACCACCTCCCTGAGCAGGCAGTCCACAGAACAGAGACCCCAGCCCCCAAGAACTGCGCCCTGGCCTGGCCCAGCCCCACAGTCAGCACTGGGAAACCCTTAGCACCAAAATGTCAGATTGTTGTGAGTTTTTATATAAAAAAACAGAAGTTAAAAAAAGGTTGTTACTTGTCACAGCAACAAGACTGGCATCCACTACACCCAGAAGACACACGCACACAGGCAAATATCAAAATTCACATCGTCCAGGATCAGCAAGCCCTCAGCCCACCCCACCCACCCCCCAGTGGAAAGTGGTCTCCGTCCAAATCCAGCCCCTCTGACCGCCTTCCTCCTCCTTTCCATGGCATGGTTAGAGGGTGGGGGCCCAGGGAGCAGTTGGGGGCTGCATGGCCACCTCTGAGGGCCCCTGCCTGACCCCTGCCCAATCTGAGGCTCAAGCCATCATCAGAGCCCAGAAAGGAGTGATGACAGAGCCCTGGCTTTACCAGCTCACTCGGGCCTTGGTCAAGCCCCCTCCCCTTGCTGGCCTTCAGTTACTGCATCAAAAGATCACACAACCAGCAAGAAAGAGGCAGGTAAGTGGGGGGAAGCTTGGCCCCTGGGCCCAACCAGGTCAGCAGGTGGGCAAGCTGCCTTCCTGCAGAGGCAGTTACTCAGGGGCCAGGGCCCCTTCTGCCCAGTTTGCTGCCCCACAGCCCCTCCCAGCCCCAGACAGACCCCAGAGCCAGACTAGCTGCCCATGCCCCACAGGCTTGCCCTGACCCAGGCCAGTGGTATGAGCAAAGCAGGGGGCTGGAGGCAGAACACTCTCCCCATGGCCCCTCACCCCGAAGGCCTGCTCTCAACCCCCCTGCAGGCGGGAGAAGCAGAGTCCTTCTCTCTTTGCCCCAAGTAGGGAGCACCTTTGGGGATGTCTGGGGAGAACCCTCCACTGGTGGGGCTGCCTCTCCTCTCCCCCAAGGATGGACATGGGTCAGTGGAACAGGGGATGTGGGAACAGGGAAGGCAGGACTGGAGAGGTAGAGAGAGCAGAGCTGGAGGAATCACTGGCAGGGAGAGCAGAGGCGAGCCAGGAAGGGGCACAGTGGTCAGACACGGGTCTGTCCTGGGAGGTAGCTGGGGGTGCTGGAGTTCCAGTGTTGGTGAGGAAGAGAGGCCCAGAGGGCGAAGGCCAATGCCGCTCAGGTGCCCTCATCAGCCCAGAACCACAGGTCATCTGGGACCCCAAGACTTGCAGGGGGGAAGGGATCCTCAGGAACCAGGGTGGGGACCCCACCGGGGCCTGGGGAGTCCGAGGCGTGGGCACGGGGCTTGGGCGGCAAGGGCCACCCTGCCGCTCCTCTCGACACCCCCACCCTGGCACTGAGGCCCCAGATAGCAGCCCTTCTCCTGCCCACGCCCCAGCCCCTGCCTCTGCCCCTGCCCCTGCCAGGCCTGGTGACCTTCTCAAAGGGAGGGAAGCCCCTCCCGACTATTGCACTTCTCAGGCCAGGCTGCTGCCTCCAGCCCTGTCCCCAGGAAGCCCCAGCCCAGGGGTGCCCTGCAGGGGAAGGGCCACCTTCAGGAGAGGGGAGCGGCTGGCCACTGCAGGGTGAGAGGACTGGAGGGCAGGAAACAGCCAGAGCCAGCCACCTCTACCTGGGCAGAGGGAGAGTCCACAGCTAGCTGGGCCCAGGCCCCGCCCACCCGCCAGCCCCCCAGCTCACTTCTCCGGCCCCTTGCTGGCTCCCGCCTTCCGCCCTGTGGAGCCCCGGCCCCCCTTGTCTCGGCCTGCCGAGGGCCAGTCGTCCCGCCTGGGGGGCAGCCTGGGCACAGGCTCCTCAGGGAGCCTCTCCTTGGGCTTGCGGCCGCGCCTCCTCCCGCCCCCTGGACTTCTCTTTTCCTCCTTCTTGGGTGCCAGCGAGTCCTGGCTCCTGTGTTTGGGTGGGGGGTCTGCCGAGGTTCGGAACCAGTTCTGGGGAGGGAAAAGCAATCAGTGGAGATGCTGAGGCTGGAGGATGCCGCACACCTGGGCGGGCTCTGGCCCTGCCCCTGGCCCCAAAGCTGCAAGCTCAGTGGTCTCTCAGCCCTGCAAGGCAGCCACTTTGGGTGAAAACCCAAGGTTTCACAACACTGCCCACCTGCTCAGCCCTGCTCTGGCCCAAGTCCCTCCCAGGGGTCACCCCACCCAGCTCAGGCTGTTCTCTTTGCCACCCCCCACCCTTATGCCCCCACACCCACGCTCTGCTACCCCACCACCCTCTCCCTACCACCTGCCCTCTGCCCCCACCTCATCCATCCCCTCCCCACCCCACCCAGCCACCACCTCTGCGTGCGTCTTGAGGATGTGGTACTTGACGCCACTCTCCGAGCTGAACTCCTTCGGACACAGCAGGCAGCGGTACTTCCCCACCAGGTGGTCTCCCTACGACGCATGGCCAGTCCAGGACCCTGAGGGTCGGACCCGGACCCCAGATCCGACGCCCCCAGGCCTCGCCCCGTGAGTGAGGGTCGCGGGGTCTGCCCCAGGGAGCCACGGAGAAGCTGTAGCAAGACTGGGCTTGCCGACCACAGGGGCCCCTGAGGTCTCCTTGGACCCATGCACCCAGACAGCAGCTCCTGAGCAAGGAGTTCAGACACCCCAGGCTCGGTGCTGACTTGGCATTAACTCATCACTGCTGGGGGGCGGGGGCAGGGAAGCGGCTCAGGGTGGGCTGGCCTGCAGGTACCGGCCAGGCCCTGGGCTTGTGGACACAGGAGCAAGGAGTGGTGCGCACTCGGCATGTGGGAACTGACCTTGCTGCAGCTGGCGAGATGGGCCTTCAGGCCTGACACGCTCGAGTAGATGGCCTGGCAGCACTGAGAACAGAGAGGCAGCTATGGTGGGCAGCCTCCCCCAGGGGCCCCCACAGCGTGCACCCCTGCCCCAGCCAGGGGGAGCCGGGCGGGGCCTGGGTCCAGGAGTCCTGGGGGTGGCCAGGCCCCTGACCAGGGTGGTTCCCTGCCAGCAAGGCCCTGCCCCACTCACTCCCACCCGAGGGGCTACACCTGGGCTCTCTGTCTGAGGCCCAGCCCCCCACCTCCCCCCAAGTCCGCCTGCCGCTGGCTCCCCCCGGCCGAGCTCACGTCGTTGGGGCAGCTGACGTGGCCTTTCTCCTTGACCTGGCTCTTCCATGCTTCCAGCAGCTGGGGGCTGAGTGTGGGGAGGCCCGGCCGAGTATAGTTGAGCTGTGAAAACCAGGTGGGGTGAGTCCAGCTCGCCAAGTAACGGGGCCGTCAGGCCGGCCAGCAACTGGACCACAGCTGGGGTGGGAAAACCCCAAGGCCCAGAAGCCCTGCCCGAGAGAGGCAGAACCCCCAGCTGCCAAGCACCTCACTGCACCCGAAGCAGCAGGGGCTGCTAGTGTCCCCCCAGGTGAGAAACTTGAGCTTCAGGAGCTTCAGAAGACACCCCCAGGCACAGCGAGGTTGCCAGGAAGGTGCAGGGGTGGGGCCGCTTGGGGACCCTGGGCCCATCCTATGGAGAGACCAGGAAGCCAGAGGCTCGGGGGGAACCAAGAGTGACCCGTGCCCATGGCTGCCCATGGCCCTCGGGGGTGGGGCCCCGGGGACTGGGGTGGGGGTGGCTCGGGGGGAGGCAGCCTACCCGCGCCGTCTCAGGCACGAGGTCATCCTTCATCCGCCGCTTGGTCCAGTCTCGGGCCAGCTCGTCCTCTGCAATTTCCTGCAGGTGGAACACGGCGACCTGGGCCGATGTCCGGCGGATGCGGCCACTTGGCGTCCGTTCAACACCCAGCAGGTCTTCGGCCTCCGGGGGCTTGCCCACGGGCTCCTCGGGGGGCTGGTGGTCAGGGACACGCAGGCATGAGGATGTGCCCCAGAGAGGCAGACAAGTGTGCGGCGTGGGCCGCGTGTGGGCCAGGAGCCCGAGGCGGGCGGGCAGCATGTGAGGACACAGGGACCCTGGGGCGGCGCCAGCGGCCCGTGGGGAGCACAGCGAGCCCTGTAGGTTCCCAAGGCCACCGGACAGACGCTCCTCAGAGGAAGAGACAGGGACACAAGAGGGGCGCGGGGCACGGGGCAGCCACCCACCGGGGCCGAGTGCTCCGAGCGCATGTGGTAGTTGTGGCCAGCCTTGGAGCGGTATGTCTTGCTGCAGGCGACGCAAGGAAAGGACGGGTTGTCCAGCTCACAGGGTGGCTTCCCGCAGCGCCGCTGGTGGTACTGGTAGCCCATGAGGCTGGAAAAGGCGGCGCCGCAGCCCTGGACCAGGGGTCACAGGTCAGGTCAGCAGCTGGCTCAGCGCCCGCCCCGTTCCACGCCATGCCCCTCGTGTCGCTGTCCCCCACCCCCCACCACGCTCTCTGCTGTCCTACCCGCCCCCCCGTCCCTGCCACATGCTGCCACCCACACCCCCCACCGACTCACCTCCTGAGGGCAGCGCAGCTTCCCCATCTGCTTCAGCACCTTGCGCAGACGTTCCCGCTCCTCCTGCTCACCCCCCTCCGAGGCCTCGGCGTCAGAGGGCTGGGGAGGCAGGGCCAGCATCAGCTTCCCCTCCGCGGGGTCCCCCACCCCCCTGCCCGGACGTCCAGGGTTGGGCATGGGGTGGTGCAGAAATGTCAGCCGTCAGGGCTGGAGGGAGAGCTGGGGTCCAGGACAGGACCGGGTGTGGGGCCAAGCGGGGTGAGGAGCCGGCTGTCAGCCGGAGCCCACCTTGGCGCTGTGCTCGGCCATGGTGTGGTAGTTGAGACCCGCCTTCGACTTGAACTGCTTCCGGCAGTGCTGGCACTTGAGCGCGTCCTGCAGCTGAAGACAAGCCCTGCTCTTCAGAAGCCCCCTCCCCACCCGGCCTCTGCACCGCCGGCCCCTCCCTGCCCAGCGGGCCCTTGGGGTGGCCTCACCTTCTGGCACACCTCCATGTGCTTCTTGAGCCCCACGAGGGTCTTCCGAGTGACCACGCCGCAGGTGGGGCACACGGCCTCGCCCCGCTCGTGGAGGGCCCGCTGCCACTGCTCCTCGGGGCCGCCTGTGGGGGGCCGGGCCTCAGAGTCCAGGGTCCCCCTCAGCCCCCAGCCCCAGGCTCCGTGGACCCCCAGCCCCACCCAGTGACACCCGCCCTCGGCTCCCGCCGCACGGCAGCCCCCACCTGGGGCTGGGTGGGCCGCGGGGGCCAGCACCTCCTTGCCGACAGTGCTGGCGGCAGGCAGCGCTTTCTTCCGCACGTCCTCGGGGCCCGTCGCCTCCTGCCTCTTGGCCCGGTGGGCACGAGCCTTGTCTTCTGCCTTGACCAGGCCTGGGTGCACACGCGGGGCGGGCAGGTGAGGGTGCAGGCAGGGGCACGGGGCCACACATGGGCACACACACGGAGGCACCAGCCGGCCAGCTCTCACCTTTGAGTCCAAAAGTCCCTGAAATAGATGGCTGTTCCCCCGTGAACTTCTTGGGTGTTTTCTGTTTCCTTCCTGACTCGGGGAGAGAAAGTGCGGCCCAAGACCCTGGTCAAATGACCACTGAGACCAGGCCCACCCGCCCTGCCCCCCGGGCTCACATCTTACTGTGCTTTGTGCGCTCAGGGTCCTCCTCAGGCGGTGACAGGGGGCCTGCCGCCCATGGCACCTCCCGGCCTCCAGAGGCCCTGCTGCCTGGAGACAGGGCACCGCCCATGGGGTCTGCGCTCAGCTGGACACCGGAGCTCTGGCCCACAGCGGGTGAGCCATGTGCCCCGTTCTCCGGCCTCGCCTGCTTGGGCGGGATGGGACAGGCATCCAGGATATCTGCGGCCCTGCAGGGAATGGGAGAGGTGAGGGCAGCTGGGGCCCAACGCCAGGCTGCCCCCCAGGCTGCGGCCAAGCACCCCGACCTGGAATAACCCCGTACCTTTTCTTACCGCTGCTCCTCCCCATAGCACGAGGGGTTTTGTTCTCGGACTTGGTCAGCAGCACCATTTTGCAGGGTGGGGGTCTGCTGATGGCCACGGGCCTGCTGACTGTCACTGGCTTGCTGACGGCCACGGGCCTGCTGACCGTCACCGGCCTGCTGACCGGCACAGGCTTCGTAACTGTCACAAGCTTTGTGATGGGCACCGGTTTGCTGACCGGCATGGGTTTAGTCACCGGCACAGGCTTGGTGCCCGGCATGGGCCTGCTGACCGGCATGGGCCTGCTGACCGTCACCGGCTTGCTGATGCCAATGGGCTTGCTGACCCCCACAGGCTTGCTGATGGTGACCGGTTTGCTCACTCCAATGGGCTTGCTGACTCCCACAGGACGGGAGATGGTAACTGGCCGGCTGACTGGCCCAGGCTTGGGGACAGGTCGGTCCATGTGGTTCCAAATCCGGTGCTTCTCCAGCTGGGTCTTGGAGGTGAACGCGGCCTCGCAGAAGGGACAGGGGAAGGTCAGCCTTTCTGGGATGGCACCCTGAGTGGGAAGGGCAGCTGTGGGATGGGGCCTGCCTGGCCTCTGCCAATACACCCCCAGAGCACAGGAGCGGACGCTGATGTCTAGGGCAACGGGCCGGGCCCACGGCCTCCTCAACCCCAGCCCACAGGCCCTTACCCCTTGGCACCGCTGATAGTGGTACTTGAGCCCATAGATGCTGGGGAACTCCAGCCAGCACCCCGAGTTTGGACACTTCACCCTTGAGTGGGCCTTGAACTCGTCCTTCCATTGGTTCATCAGAGAGAGCTGGGTGTGGGGAAAGGCTGGTTGCTGACCCCTCAGCCTCTGCCCAGGCGGGGCCCCAGACACGGTGCCCTCCCGGACCTGCGGGCTGCTGACCCCTCAGTTTGGGACGACAGCAGGAACCAACCCCTGACCCTGGCAGTGGCCGAGGACTAAAGGTGTGCTGAGTGCCCTCAGACGTGGTCCCAGGACCTCAGGCAGCCCCAGCAGACTCCAGGCCAGCCAGCAGCGGTGCCGGCCAGAAGCCACGCCCTCAAGCTCCGGGCTGGGGCTGCGGCTGGGAGGGATGCTTGAAGGGCAGTGGCCTCGGGGATGGGCACACCCCAGTGCGGGCCCCCACCCGGCCCATGGGGAGCTCACGGGAATGTCTCGGAGGGCCTGGTTCTCGGCTTTTGGCCGCCCCTTTTTCTTCCCTTCTGTCCTGTCGCTGGCTGGACTCCCCGGGTCAAAGCAGAGCGGGGCCTGGCTGGGCACAGGCTGCCCACCTCGGGCCACCGGCATCCCTGCAGCACACGACACGCCACGGCTTGGACACAAACACAGAGGCCCCAGGGCCAGGGGGTTGTGGCCAGCTTAGGACAAGGACCTGGGGCCCCTGGCTGCTTCCAAGGTGGGTCCCCACCCTGGGAGAGCCCCTCAGGTGGCCCCGATGCCTGGGACCCCGTGGCCTGCACATCTGGCGCTGACTCCCCTTACCAAGCTTTGGGGGGCTGTGGAGCGCAGGGAGTCGGACCTCGTTCCGGCCTCCATCCTTCCCGGGCACGCTCTTGCTGGGCCCCATGAGGCGGCGGCCTCCAACACAGAAGGGGTCAGTCATCTCTGCAGAGCAAGCGGGCAGACCCTGCTGTTCTGCGGGACCTGTCTTGGGCCACTTGGCTCTGGCCCTCCTCAGGACACAGGGAGGGGTGCTACGGCTCAGGGGAGGGCAGAGGGGGGCCCGCGCGTGGGAAAGCAGGTGATGTTGGGGTGGCTGATACAGAGGAGGGTCTCCCCGGAGAGCCCAGGGGTCACTGTCTTCTTGGAAGGACCTAGTTTGGTGTCCCTGAGACCCTTGCCAGCTACAACAGGCTCCCTCGATCCCCAGACAGAGTCCCAGAGCAGCTGGGAACTGTGCACCCCACACGGTGCTGGACGGGCAAGAGGGGCGTCCTCAGGGGAGCTGAAGTGTGCAGGAGAAGGAGGTGGCTCCTCTCCCTGATTAAAGTATGAATAAAGAGCTACTGGACGACAGGCCCCAGCACTCAGGCTTCCCCCAAAGCCCTTTGCCCCCTCCCCGGGGCGGGGCACCCCTGAATCCGTCTCCCCAGGACACAGACAACCACGGTGGGTGCCAAGGGCCACCAACCCACCCTAACATCAGCCCCTTGTGGGCTGGAAGACCTGGTCTTCGGGCCAGCTAAGGCATCCTGCCAGGCCCTCACCCAAATGGGGGCCGCATGCTTCACCCCTGCTGCCTGGCTGACCCCCTTGCATCTACTGGAGGATCTTTTCTGCCTCCCGCCTCCTGACTCACCAGCACAACTTCAGCAAAACAAGTCACAGCACGCTCGGAACCTGGAGCCCCCAGCAGGGACCCCACACCCCGAGACTGGGCAGTGGATACGGGAGCCCTGCCCTGCCAATCCCTCGTGCCCCCCAAGGCGGTAGGAGGGAGCAGATCCAGGGCCAGCCACCCCCCCCCACGGCAGCTTTCTAGATAACTTATAGGGGATGGCAGAGGCTGCTGTGTCCACAGGGCCGCCAGAGGTCAGAGGCCCGGACAGTCGCTGCCCTCTGCCACGGGGGTGCTTGTGCCCTGGGCTCGCTGGACGGAAGGGTCCACGAGCGCCAAACAAACTTGTCTGGGGATCTCCACGCCGCACTTCCGAAGGAGGCGCTGTGGACAGCAGCCACCCTGCCCGCCACAACCTTCTGCGGCCCGGCGCGGGTGCTGCTAGTTCATCTTTCCCGGCCTGCGCCGAGCTCGAGTCCACGGGGTCTGGGGCGACCCTCCTCCCACCACGATCAGGAGGCTTCCCCGCTCCCGTCTTCACCCAGCGGGGTCGCGGCGGTGGGAACCTTCGCGGGGACGCCGCCCCTCCCCCGCGCCACAAAACTCGCGAAGCGCGCGCAGGCCGCTCGGCCCCCGACCCCGGCCCGGGCGCGCGGAGCAGGCCGGGCAGGGGCGCGCACCTGGAGGCCCGGCCTCGCCACCACCTGTCACCTGGGGCCCGGGCGCGGGGCCGGGGGCGGGCGCAGGGTACGGGCCCAGCCTGGCCCGGGGAGGGCCGATCGCTGGCGCCCGTGGCGGGGGGTGGGGGGGGCGAAGGCAGTGAACCAAAATGGCGACTTTTTCTGGAGGAGGAGGAGGCAGGAGAGCGGCGGGGCGCGGGGGCGCGGGGGCGCGGCCCGAGGGC
>JAQZBX010045399.1:0-21056 GCA_029593785.1 Cabassous unicinctus | reverse complement strand
TAAATACCTTTTATAAAGGCCAACCCATTTCTGGTATTTTGCATCAGCACCCCTTCACCTGTCTAATATACCACACAGCCACACTTTCATAGTATTATAGTAAACCTCTATAAAGTTTATGATGACTAAATTCATATGGTTATAAATATATATTATTTGTATTAAGTATTCAATATGTACCATATTTACATGTATTAATGTTTTTCAACTTAGAACTATTGAATTTTTGACCCATTAATTCTTCGTTGTGTGGCACTCTCATGTGCATTGTAGGATGTTTAGGAACATAACTGGCACCCATTCACTAGATGCCAATAGTATACTACTCATCCAGTTGCGACAGCCAAAGATATCTCCATATAATACAAAATGAACTCTCAATGAGCAAAATTTCCATGGTTGGGAAGGATAAGAACCATTGGTGCATACCAAATATAAAACATACATATTTATATGACATATAAACTTATAAGTTATATATACATATATCATCTAGCTTAGTGCCTAGAAAGATGTCCTAAGATTTTATCCCAACCTTGGTTCAATAAATGCTGGCTTCCATGCTTGTTATTAACATGTTATTTTGCTGTAATATATATTTTTATTTTTTTAAAAAGAAACATGGATTATATAAATGTTACATAAAAAAAAAATAAAGAGGATCCCCATTTGCCCTTCTCCCTACACCTCCCACATTTTCCCACATTAACAACATCCTTCATTAATATGGTACATTAATTACAATTGATGAACACATTTTGAAGAATTTTCAGTAAGCATGGATTATAGTTTACCTGGTAGTTTACACTCTCTCTCACACAATTTTGTAGGTTATGGCAAGATATATAATGGCCGGTATCTGTCATTGCAATGTCATTCAGGATGATTCCCAAGTCCTGGAAATGCCCTCATATTACACCTGCTTTTGCCTCTCCCTGCCCTCAGAACCTCCTGTGGTCACTGCCTCCATATCAATGACAAAAGTTCTTAGATTGCTAGAATCACAATAAGTCTATAGTAGAATACCAGTAAGTCTACTTTGGTCCATAGTTCATTCCTCAATCCTGAGGATTCTGGGATGGTGATGCTCACTTCACCTTTAATTGAGAGAGTGCTTGGATCCCATAGGGCAGGTGGATGGCCATCTCTTGCTTGCAAATGTAGACTCTCTTGGTTCCTTGGGATGGCCATTGTCCACCATCATCTCCTTGTTAGTTGCCTTGGATGAGTCCAATAACTGGAGAGTAGTTGTTGCAAGTCCGTTTAGATTCAGGGTCTAGCTGGTACATGGACAGCCCAAAGATTTAAGTCTCTTGGACATATACCTATCAGCTCTAGTACTAATTATAGGTTAAAATAGAAGGGTCAGAAGAGCCGTGTGCATGGAAACCACAACTAAGTTCAATTCTGTCACACTGGGAGCACAAATTCCAAAGAAGGGCCCATTGGCAAGGCACCAAATGCCTGAGCTATCTGCTCTGACTATAGTTTCTGGATGTCTCCAGATCACTCAGGAGTCCTGTTGTTGAGGAAGTATTTATTTTGGCAGAAAATGAGATCGTCCTGAGACATGCATAAGCATAACCTCTGGAATGGCCTCCCAACTCTCTTTGAAGTCTCTTAGCCATATAATTATTTGTCTTCACCTTTCCCGTCTTTGGTTCAGGGTCTTTCCCCAGTTGTGTTGCTAGTTGTTGCTTGATAGTAATCTCTCAGTGCCAGGGAGGTTCATCCTTGGGAGTCTTGTCCCATGCTGGGGGGAAAGGTAATGCATTTATATGCTGAGTTTGGCTTAGAGAAAGGCCACATGTGAGCAACAAGGAGGCTCTCAGAAGGTAACTCTTAGGCACCTTATAATACTAGGCTAAGTTTCAATTTCAAAAGTAAAGGATCATAAGTACAGTCATCAATATCAAGGGCCCATCAATGAACCATCCTCCTTCACTAGTAATTGCCTCTGTACTTGGGGAATTTTTGCTGTTCTATTGGAGAATGCGGCAGAACTCCCCATTATGGAAATTTGATAGTCCTTTGGTTATTGTGTGAATCTCCACCTACCATAACAATGCCCCATGAAAACTTGAACACATTTTTTTTGTCTTAAATGTATGTCCCAGATGAACCTCCTCTTATATTTCCATCACTGACACCTCACACCAATGAGCCTCCCCTGTCATAGTTATAACCCTTCTGTGATCCAAAACTTCTTAAAAAATGAAGCCAACAAAATAGCAAAATACAATTAATAAGAATATGAAACAATAATGATAGTTTTAAAAATAAGAAAAAAAAATGCAAAAAAATTAAAAATATTAAATTTTTTTTTTAAAGAATGTTCTTCTTTTACAAATTGTTAAGAACTTTGGGATACATGGGAAAATTACAACTAATGCAACTTATGGATCATAGTTAACAGTAATAGTGCAATATTTTACAGCAATGAAAAAGAAGATATATCAAGTCTAAGGGACAAAAATAGGGGGGTATAAAGGTTATAGGATTTTTCCTTTTGAAGTAATGAAAATGTTATAAAATTGAGTGAGGTGATGACAGCACAAATCTGTAATGAAAATGAAAGCCACTGAGTATACATTTTGAATGGCTTGTACAAAGCATGGGGCTGTATAACACAGGGAATCCAGTGGTGGAAAATGGACTGTGATTATGAGAATGCTCTCTCATGAACTATAACAAATGTAAAATACTAATAAAGGGTGTTACTAATTGGGTGGGTTGGGGGAAAATACACCAAATATAAGTTATGGGCTATAGTTAGTAGTAATATTTTGAGATGCTTTTTCATAGTTTGTAATAAATGTTTCACAACAATGCAAGGTGTTGGTGATGTATGGGAGCCCTGTATGATGATATGCACGTTTGTTTTGTTAGTTCACAACTTTTACTATACATTTATTGTTTATGTATGTTCCTGTATGAATGATATTCTTCAATAAAATTTTATTAAAAATGGAATAAAACATCCTATTACTAAATGTGAATTCAAAGCATAGTCAGTATATATCTGTGGTTTTTTTAACAGTTAAAACTTCTTGAAATGAGGTTTAGATATAGTTCAATAAAGAGAATTTTAGCATGTAATTTGTTGGTAATTTCAGGAAGAAATCTAGACTTTGAGTTGTGAATTTAGTTTTTGGTTTTTTTTTCCCTTAAAAATGCTTTGGAATACAGAAACGATTTTCTTGGTTCTTCTTTAGGTTTTACTGGAAGCTCATGGGAATGTAAACTTGGGGAAAGGAAATATAGTAAAGAGTACTTTGGCATCATTTTGGTGTCAAGATTTTTTTTAACACTTGAAGCAGTATTTTCTTTATTTCTAGCACCTGGTGAAAGTCCCTGATGTCGTATTTATGCAGATATGGATGCACAGCTCACTGTGTTTTTAATAACCTTATGTTTTAGTTATAGGTACTATATAAAAATAAAGAAATGATTTACATCCACTTATGTTCATAAGCAAATTACTTCAATTTCAAAATAGATTGTTGAATATATTTAGTACAATAAAATGATGAGGATGTTTAAACAAATTGAAATATTTCTGGAAAAATGATGTTATATATTTTTATCTGTCTAATTGAGATTTAAAATTTTCTAGCTCAAGAAGAGCATTCTGTTCAAAATGATATATTAATATAATCTGTGAGTTCTCATTTTTTAATAAGAACTGTGAAAAGATTCTTATAGCATCAATAGAAAAGCAATATATTAAATCTTATATAATAAAAGCATAGAATCTAAGGATATATATTTATTTTGAGTAAGAAAGCATGCATTGAGCAATACCAGCTTTTCTTGAGTTCACTGTTTTCCCATTATATCTTGGAGAGGTTATCATTTTGGTGATTTTGATCAAAATTCATACATAAATGCAGAGAGTCCCTAATCCTTTTCCACAGCTATCTATTATGTGGAGTGCAGATAATAATAGCATTATATTATAAGGAGTGATTTACTTCTTAAAAATCAGAATTATAAAATCAAATTTCTTGTCTACTTAAATTCTTGCCCCTGTAGGTTCACAACTCTTTGGGTAAAATTGGGCTCCCTTCTGACATCTAAGTCCCGCATTGCTTGTTCTTCAAAAGGGAAAACTCTGTGTCCAATACCATTTTTTCCTGCAACCCTTAAACTGAATTCACCAACAATTTCTGTGACTGTTTTCTCCACACTTTTCATATCTTTTCTTTTTGGCAGCATGGGACAAATCATTACTTAAAATGAAATATAAACGGACCTAGATCCCAAATCTACTATTATCTATCTAATCATAAAGAATTGCTTATTTCCCTTAAATGTATAAAAGGATGTTAGTGGTGCCTATTTTATTTTATAATGAAAGAATATTGATGATATACCAAAATACACTAATTCAATTTTTATTTATGCCTTTTTTGTTAAAAATTTTCATAACATCCACTAAACTATCAGGTTTTCAAATTTGCTTATTTTTTTTGGAAACTAAGAGATTAAAAAGTTGGAAGAATGCAAATTTACCCAGTGACCTTTTGATAGGTGTATGCAAAATGATCTGTGGATTGGCCTATAAAAGATAGTGGGTATGTTCTTAGAATTCTAATTCTTTGAAAAACAAGTTAAATGATTCATGACCATACATGTGGTTCCAAGATAGCTAAGGAGTTTTTTAGGAAATGCCATATACCTGTCTGGATCTCAGAAATTGATCTAGGTAAACATCGTGGCTGTGTTATTAAATGCAGTCCATTTATTTGAGAAGGAAACTGATTTCCAAATAAAAGAACATAGTGTATTTATGGAAAATCCACACTCCTACTCAGATAATCTGTCTTTCTGGACTCAGGAAATTTTTGTTTGCTTTGTTTTTAAGCTCTCTAAACCTCTTAAACATCCATAAAAGGGTGTCAAAATAATATCTTTGAAAAGAGGTTTTGGGAGGATTAAATATGATAATATAGATAAATATTAGCTTCTATCATTTATTTATTTTTAACTTTATGTTCATTATAAAATATGAAATAAGCAATACTCTAAAATCCAAGTGGTCTTTTAACTGAACAACTCACACTTACTTCTTATCATTTTCTCTGATAAGATAATGCTTTAGAACTAATAAGAAAATAGCTTCCTTCAAAACACACCTTGCTGATTTATTAAAAGGCCTTTTTGTGCTTCTAAAAACTCCATGCTTTCAACTTTTCTGCCTGTCAGGAAGGTACACTGGTTAGCGTGCAGGTTAGAGCATTTTACATTTGAGTCAATGGAAATATCTATCTTTTTATACTTACCATTTTCTCCCGCCTGGACTTAAACAACTTATGGAAACTGAAAAAAAAATTAAAAAACAATCACCAAGTCCACAAATACTGTATTGTGCCTAATACATATCCATGCACCCTTTCTGCATTTAAATATTATTTGATTACAATTAATATTGAAAATTATTAAAATATTAAATATTAAGGTGCCATGCTCAGGTAACTAAATTCCCTTCTCGCAGTACTCAGAACTGTGTCTGTTTCTGTTTTCTATTATGTAAAAGAAAACATTTCAAGAGAGAATGTGTTTTTTGCTTTTATTCGGAATCATACAGGGATATTGTTTTCTGCTCTTCTTCAGTAGTTCATGTAAATGGCCTCAAGCAATGCAAGCCAGAAAGCTGTTTTTCTTGTCACTCTCTCCTTCACCTCATAGTTCACCTGCAGGACATAAACATTTGAACCACTCAATGAATATCTTCTAGAACAATCATGGATGATACTGCTAGCTTGTATCTACTATCCTTAAATCAGGACTTTTTGATTAATGAGTCTGTGTAATGCTTTCCAGCCTTTTTCAAATAATCGGACCCAACCCTTGATATTTACCCAATCCTTGATATATACTCTACAGCTGCTGATCTGCTTGGCTCAACTCAGGACATTGTCCATCCCAGAATGTGGCATAAGTCGTTTTAAAAAGAGACATCTTCTCCCAAATTATTGGCAGATATGTTAATTTAATAAGAAGTTGTTCTAAAATAATATATCAAGTCACTTTTTGAATACTTTCTAGTCCTCACAACCAGTATTTTAACATAAGGAACAGGTAGGTTTTAGGCATAGCTTTTCAGTATTAATCTTTTTTTTAATATACTTAAAATTTTTTTTAAAAAGATAGATTACATAAATGACACATAAAAATTGTAGGGGATTCCCATATGCCTGACTCCCTACCCCTCCCACACTTTCTTTGTTTCAGTGTATTATTTTTTGGGAAAGACTGTTGTTTTAGTTTGCCAAAGGGCTGGCAATGCAAAGTATCAGAAATGTTTTGGCTTTTATAAAGGGCATTTATTTGGGGGTAAAAGCTCTCAGTTCCAAGGCTGTGGAAATTCTGATTCAAGGCACCATAAGAGGTACTTTCTCACAAAAGGCTGTTGCCATATGACTTCAGCAAGTGAAGCAAGATGGTGGGAAATCTCTGCCTGGTCTCTGTCTTCCCCTCCTGGCTTCCTCTCTCAGGCTGAGCTGCTCTGTTTTTATTTCCTGATTTCAGCTCCAAACTGGCATAGGGCTTGTCTCTTAGGACTTCCCTCTTTGCAGCTAAGATGCAGGCAAAATTGGACTATTTTCTCTTACATGGCAGAATCAAACATGGCAGTTCCCCTTTTTATCTGTGACTGACCAAGTGAGTCCTTTTATATCAGAACCAGGAAGGGGTTGGAGACTTAACCTGAGTCACACCTCAATGACATAGGCCAGTAATCTAATTAGATTATCATGTAATCTAATCAGAGTATCCTCAATTGAATTTAATGCAATCAAAAAGTATCACACCAAGAGAAATAAATTAGTTTTCAATCATATTGAGTCTCTTTTTGGAATGTATAGAATAACCTCAAACTGCCACAACTGTCAAGAAAATATTCAGATTATCTAAAGCTTTTAGTTGGGCAATATTTAGTTGATATAAACTAAATGCATGCAGTACAGAACATCTCAGGAATAGGAGTTCTCCATGTGATTTTTGTTTGTTTGCTTATTTATTTTCTGTTTTATTATTATTATTATTGGGATAATGAAAATACTCTAAAAATTATTGAAGTGATAAATGCTCATTTACATTTTGCAGAGAAATAAAACTTCCTGGATTTCTAAATGCTCTTTCAAAAAGCCATAGCTTTCAAGACATTCAATTATTGGCCATTTGGCCTGTTATTTGCTTTGATCTGAAAAGATATTGAAACTCATCTTTCTGTGAGGATCAAATGGATAGTCTGGACTAGGTCCCTGGGGAACCATGGCACCTGGGAGGCTACAGAACTAGGATTACTTGTGGGAAGAGCAAAAGCCTTAGAACTTGGAAACATCTCGAGGTTGTAAAAGCTAGGGTTATCTGCCTCTTTTCCCTATATTATAAGCCAAGAAAATAATTTCCCATGGTTTTTCACAAACGGATTATTTTGCTACTTGAGTAGGACTTTAAACCTGGTTTTAAATTCATTGTTCCAAGAGGAAAATCTTAGGGAAAGGGAGAGGTGAGGTGCAACTCTTATTTACTATAAATTAATTTATAAGAAATCTACTTCTGATCCAGAACACCTCCTGTGTTCATTCAGGGTAAATAATGAACAATATTAAAAAACCCACATATTATCTCCTCAAGTAGTGTATCTTCAGAATGGAATTTTGTGATACATATTATCTAAAATAACCATCACCCATACTTATTTATTCTCTGTCCTCTTTCTCTCCTTTATTATTTTAGTACAAATCATCTAAAATTATGTCAATTTTTCATGTTTCTTATTCTTTCTTCTCCAGTAGAATGTAAACTCTAGAAGAATTAGACTGTCTACGTTTTCTACTCTACTGCTAGTGTCAATATATTAGGGTCAGGTAATACCCTCAGATTTCTACAGTGATCTCAACCCAATCCAGCTTACCTGAAAATACACTCATATGGATCATTTTGTTTACACAGATAGATTATTTTTCAGAAAGTCTAACCTCCAAATGTGTCTTTCACAATAGTTGGAGAAATAATAAGGGCAGTTTTTGAAGGTGACAAAGTCAAATTCCTTTACATATGTTATTGTGTATACTTATATAAACTTCATGATTTACTGTGGTCAGACAGGAAATCAGGGTGCACAAGAGTAGGGAGTAAGGCAAATTGGAGGATTTATGCCTTGTTTAAGGGGGACATCAGCTGCTTAGAGGATATGGTTACCCCATGGAAATATAGGCTAAATTTTGAGATATCTTCCAATATTTTTGAGAAAAACTGGTAATATGAATATTTATGAAGAATTCTGTAATAGTAAGTGTTGGCCAAAGAAAAGCATACCTGCAATTGGACTGTGATCTACCAGCTGCTGGTAATTTATTCAGCCAAAGAGATAGTAATGTGCTCCCATTTATGGTCTTTTTTGACTGATTTTAATTCATAAGCCTTGTATCACTGTTTCATTGGTCTAGCTGGGAGACATTATGAAAATCCATTTATAAAACTCTCTGTCCAGTATAAAATTCCTATTTAGAAACATAGAAACTTAATATAATGATGTTATAGTAATTTCCAGATTATGAATATTAACATGAGTGCTAAGTTTTAATTAAAAGGAAAGATGATCTCTGATACATTTTGATTTCATTCTTAATACTT
This sequence comes from Cabassous unicinctus, assembly GCA_029593785.1. NCBI lineage: Eukaryota > Metazoa > Chordata > Mammalia > Cingulata > Chlamyphoridae > Cabassous > Cabassous unicinctus. The sequence continues at coordinate 12,410 of JAQZBX010045399.1, read as the reverse complement.
AAGACATGGGTATATTTCTAAATACCAAGTATCCTAGATATGTTGTAATTTTTTTTTCCTAACTATTCAATAAGATTATTATTAAACCATTTTTTTCAAGAGAAAAAATGACAACTATATATATTTTTTTCTTTTTACATGATCTAACCTATGAGAATTACCATTAGTAATGTAGTGTATTTCCTTTTAACATAATACACATGCATATATAATACACACAGAGGATCTTATTGTATGCAAGGCTTTTTTTCTTCTTCTTTATTTCATTTGTGATTAAAACCTGATCATTTTCGTTTGTTACAAATATTATTATAAAATATTAATTATTAAATATTGGGATAGTGTTATAACTACTGAATATACAAAATGAATAACTTATAAAATACAAATGTTAGTTTTATATTTAATAACTACATAATTTGGGGCATTTGAATTTGTGTTCAAGTTTATCATGCACTATTATAGTATTGCCATAAGCTTATATGGAAATTCCTGTGAATATCTATCACTATTTTACAAGATTCCTTTCCAAAATTAAGAACATATGGTTAAAACTATGGATATTCTAAAAGTTATTGAACTATATATCTTAAGTCATCCTTTAGAAAGCTCCCAATAATTACATGATTACTATAATAAAGAATCTGACATCATTTGAAGGTTGACTACTTCCAGCTTTCAAGCCCACAACTTATACTTCACTTTGCCTCTACATCTGAGCAAATCAATAAGAATGTGTGCTCCCTTTCTTGGCACCTATGGAAAATTCAAACCACTGAATCTCAGGCCCAACCCGGCTCTTCATCCAGACCTCAGAATACAAACCAGAACCACCTTCCTGACTCACTCTTGTTTAACTCAGGATCTAACCTGAGCCTTTCTCATTGGGGAATCCTTTTGCTGTTTCCTATGTAGGTAATAAACCTCATTTCACATCATTGATGCCTCTGAGTCATTCTTCTTGAACCCCATACATTACAGGGGGTGAAGTGGGTGCTGCAGGGTGTTCAGCAGTGGATGCTAGACATCCAAATAAAACATTTACATTATAATTTACCAAGGATGAGCATGCTCATTTTACTATACGTTTGACAACTTGATGGGTTTAAATAGCTTTTTATTTATTTCAAATTGCTAAAGAGAAGTAAGTTATGACTACATACTTCCATTTAATATTTCAAATAAACTCAAGTTAGAGAAATTTTGGACTGTTTAAAAATAAATGTACTTAATCTCTTTTTATATGTGGTATGTGAAGGATATAACCTTCAAACTATAATCTCTATCACAGCATCCTCCTTGATTTAATAAAAGTGATTGAAATACTGTAGGTAACTACTTCAGGTTTTCATCTTACTTGTCATTTAGCAAGCACAGTTTTAACAAAATAGGAGAGATTATAATGTCAAATTCTTAGAAGAAAACTTGGGGATGCATCTTCAGGAACTTGTATTAGGCAAGGGTTTCTTAGACTTTACACTCAAAGCACAAGAAAAGAAAGGAGAAATAAACAGGCCTCATCAAAATTGAAAGTTGTTTTGGTGTTTTTTGTGGTTTTTTTTTTGCCTCAAAGGACTTTATCATGAAAATAAAAAGATAACCTACAAAATGGGAGAAAATATTTGGAAACCACATATCCAAAAAATGTTTATATCCAGAATATATAAAGAAATGCTTCAACTTAATAACAAAAAGAGAAACAACCCAATTTAAAAAATAGCAAAGGATTTGACTAGGCATCTCTCCAAAGAAGATATTCAAATGACCAGAAAGCACATGAAAATATGTTCAATATCATTAGCTTTCATCAGGGAAATTCAAATCAATCCATAAGACACCATTTCTCACCCAGTAGAATGGCTGCTATTAACATAATGGAAAATAACAAGTGTTGGAGATCATGCAGAGAAATAGGAAAAACCATCCATTGCTGGTAGCAATGTAAACTGGTGCAGCTACTGTGAAAGACAGTTTGCCGGTTCCTCAGTGTCTTAGTTTGCCCAAGGGCTCGCGATACCAGAAATGCGTTGGCTTTCGTAAAAGGGTTTTTATCTGGGATAAAAGTTCACAGTTCCAAGGCTGTGGAAATTCCAACCCAAGGTACCATAAGAGGTGCTTTCTCACCAAAGTCAGCTGCCACGTGTTAAAGCAAAGTGATAGACGATCTCTGCCCAGGTTTCAGCCTCCCCCTCCCAGTGCACCCTTTCCTCTTGAGCTCCCTGGGTCCAGTTTCAAAGGCTTAAGTGATCCTGTTTTGAAGTATTATTATTATTATTATTATTACTGGAATAAAGAAAATACTCTAAAAATAATTGAATTGATGAATGCACAACTATTTGATTATACTGAATACCATTGACTGTACATTTTGGAGGGATTTATGCCTTATTAGTATGTATCAATAAAATAGATATGTTAAAAAAAACTAAAGCCATAAACTAGTGATGGGTAAAATATCTTTTTATTTAAAAGAAATGTGAAGAAATTATTTTATGATAGGTCCATTTTCCCAAAACATGTGATTCCTTATTTCTTTAGTGATACAAAGCAGGATACATATAATTTTTATTTTTGCAGATGAAGTCTTTATTTACACACAACCAATTCAAAAGAATTCATTCATTTTATAAAGAAAAATCCAGTGAACAATAAATACTTCATATTAATGAGCAAAACGGCATAACGTCATCAGACTAGGTAATAAGAAAGCATTCAGTCTATAAATAAACTGTAACAAATTATCATTACAACAATTACTGCTATTTTCATTGCCATTTTGGAAAAGAATTTCTGAAATAACTTTTTAATATGATGAACGCTTTTGTTGTGGTTAGTCATTGCAATAGAGTATTTTTCACCAAAAAATAAATTTTGGCTTTTTAGTTGTGAAAACAAGCTTTATATTTCTGCAAATGTAGCTATAAAATACTAAAAGTAAGTTGAGCTAAAGGAATTTCTTCCCAGTACTCATGCTGAACCATTTAGAGGCATATTAAATCAACAATTGAATAATTTATTGCTGGTAATTTTCATGATGTAATGTGTCATTTGTGATTACAGCCAGCTTTTTTCATTAGCTTCCCAGGCTTAATTTCTGAAAATAAATCCAAGTGCAAAGCTCAGAGCACTAGTCTATGATTAATCCTTATGCTCATGCAAACAGCCCTACTGTTTTAGTTGATTCAAGTTAGTGCTACTGGACTTAGTCAGCATTTTAAACTCCAGGTCCTAATTCTAGATGACTTTGTTTGTTTGAGGCACTGTGTATACTCAGTGCATATAAGCTTTCTTTTAATTGCTTACTTCTTACTCTGTTTAATCTTAAACAAATGCATATCTAATCAGCTTCAGATAAATCAAGGACTCAGTTAAAAAATAATTTTTAGAAGAAAATTAAAATCTTAATTCTTGTACACTTGTAAAATTAAACTTTAAACCTATGAATATATGTTATTACAGTGTTCCACCTATTTGCCCAATTAGAAATTTTTAAAAATTGCATTGATGTTCTTATAATAATGTGATAGCCATTATCTAATTTAATACTTAGAACAATTGTATGAAGTATTATTTTAATTAGCAGTATCATTTATAGCTTTAGAGACTTGAGCACAAAGTAATTCTGCTGAATGCCAGGAGTAAAAGTTCCTGATGTTGGAAAAAGAGGGAATATTTGAACAATTAATAATTAAGCTTGGCTGGAATGAAAGTAGAGGAACAATGCAAATTAAGTCTGGAAAATATTTTGGATTTACCCTGTTGAGAGGCTTGAAAGCTAGTATGAAATATTTTTTATTTTACTAGGAGTCATAATTCTTTCCATGGATTTCATTAAGAATGCTATATGATTACAATCAAGTTTGTGAAATAATTAGTTGGGTATTGAATATAGAAGGACCTGAATTTTGATAGTGGTGGTAAGAATGGAAGAATGTGATACAGTAGAAATTTTGGAGGCAGAAATGACAGGAGTTGGGAACTAACTGGATATGAGAGACAAGGAAGAAAGCTGAAGAAATATTAACTGGGGAGTCTTAAGCCTGAATGAGAGAATGGTCATTCTATTCAGAGAAGCAGGAAAGTCAAGAAGAGACACACGTATTGGAGAATAGAAGTACAGTTTTGCATATGTAGGCCAAAGAGATGACTGCAGAAGTCCTGGAGAAGCTTCCAGAGGCTCAGTAAAACAGCATGCTTCTCTTTCTTTCTCCTTCCTCTTTTCCTGTTTGAAACACTGACTTGATGATTGGAGTTTTGGAAGCCACCTGGAGAGCATAAAGATGAGACTTAGACCAAACTTAAAGCAGGGACAATGTTAAAGTATCTTTCCTTGATACAGTGGATCCACTTCTCCAATTCTGAACTCTGTACTCTGAATTTCTTTACTTGAGAAAAATTAAAGATGTAATATGTTTAAGGCACTATTCTGGAGTTCCTTTTTGCTCCTAGCTGAATGCAATTCTAACTGATAAAATGAAGTCAGTGTTTTCTTGTACCAAACTGCCATAATATGATTCTATTGTTTATCTTAACATCACCGATGATAAATCCATCATTATTTATTAAGGGAAAGGAAGAGAAGCATATGATGCTAACCACATAATCAATATAGCCTAAAAATGTGCATTAACCTAAATATAGATTTTAAAGAAATGTATGCTTTGTTGGATGGCAGGATGTTTTATCACCTTTAAATGACTTTGGTTCCGTCTTATAATCTCCTTGTTTAATGAGTAGGAACAAGCATGTGCTTACCTTAGCAAGCATTCCACCAATGACAGATACCAGCTGAGAAGTCATAACATCCCGACATTCCTTAATTCCATATTCCTAGCATGCTTCCTTGGTTCAGTGTGAAATGCATGGTGATACATTAGGAGAGGATAAATGGAATTTTATCAACTATTGGTTTATTTCCTTTGAGATAGGCAGCATATAGAAAATTGTAACAATTAAGGGAACTAGAGGCATGAGAAAACATTAAAAGCAGAAAACCCAGTTTCTTTATCTAGAGTAATTTATCATACATTTAAAAATATTATATTTTCCCTTCGTAATGATCAATGATATTTAAAACTGGTGAATTTACTCTACCAAAGCGAAATAGCAAACAGCAAAAAATCAAAAAGAAAATATTAAGGGAATTCTGAAATTCCCAATCTAGTAACTATTCTTTTCTCTTATGTAGTCAGCGAAGAAAAGTAAATATTCTCCAGGTTTACTAAACCTTTGCCTTATACTTTGTAGTTTGTGATATAAAATAAACAAAGGGATAGAAAACAATTCAGTAAGTCTGACAGATATTCCACCATATTTGTCTTAACTGTTCAAATTAACAAAGCAAGAGGCTATTCTGTTTTCAATGCTTTGCATCTCCTCAGGTGAAAATAATATATAAAAACATAAAATATTTGCTAAAATGCTTAATAAACACTAGCAGAAAATTTGATGACCCATGAGATTTTCCTCTTCTTCCCTTATTGCAGAACCCACATTTTGTACAAGTGTTCATCATTCTACCATAGAACTCAGGTACGGTCACCTCATCCTCAGCTCCAGGGACCAAAGCTGGTTAGTTTAAACAGATTTTTTTGCATTTCATTCTCCTTTACAGGGCTTGAGTTAGTCAGGGACTTGTGAAGAAATTATAGTTAATGGGATTGGTGGGGATTATTGTTAGAAAGTTGTAGGAAGTTTACCTCACTCTTAGAGAAAATAAGGTCAGAAAGTACTAAAGTGTGAAAGAAAGAGACAGAAAGGAAAGGAGGGAAGGAAAGAGAAAGGGATGGAGGGAGAAGCAGGTGGAGGGGGGAAGAGAGGAAAGAGCAGAGGCTTCTTAACTTCTGCTGATATTTCCACATCTGGCTGTGGGCCTGGAGCAACTATACCTTTATTTTTTAAAATTATTTTTTTTAAAGAAGCTTTAGATTACATAAATGTTACATCAAAAATATAAGGAATTCCTTTCTCCCTCCCATACTTTCTCACATCAACAACATCCCTCATCAGTGTGGTATATTTGTTACAATTGATGAACACATATTGAAGCATTGCTATTAACTCTGGAGTACAGTTTACATTATAGAAGAATAGGTGTAAAATGGGGGCATTTTTGGGACATTAGAGTTGTCCTGCATGATATTGCAGTGATGAATACAGGCCATTGTATATTTTGTCATAACCTACACAAGCTTGCAAGACAGAGTGTAAACTATAGCTTTATTTTGATCATGAGAAGAGATAAGCTGAGAATCAGAAAACAGGTTTGAAAAGCAGCACAAAAAATTTGGGAAGAATGTTCATTCTTATTGACAGTGTGAAACTGCTGAATTTAAAAATCTGGAGCTTCGTTACTTTCATACTTCTTGTTATGAGCCGTGACGATTTGTTGCTCTTACTTTAACTGAATGCCCATGCTGTTTGCTTAGTTTTAGGAGAACTATTAGAAACATCTTTTTAATGTTGATTGTAATTTTGTCCTGCGGAATGAACACATCCTATGACTTCAGCAGACAGGTAGAATGATATGGTGCATAGCTCACATCAGTGTTTCTTTAAATAGTAGATTAAGAATAGCCCTCATTATAATAATCACTGTGGGTAAAAAGTACAGCTCCCTGCACTCCTCCCTAGACCTACTGAATCAGATTCTCTGGACAAAGTGCCCCGGATTCTGAAAATTTAATGAGACATCCAGCTGAATCTTACATGTACTACTAAAAGACACAAAATGAACTTTCTGGTTTATCAAAACTCCTCTTCACTCCCACATTTTTTTCAACAAGATATGTAATTCCAATTAATTTTTATCAAAATAACTAGTTTCCAAAAAGTCAAAATCTTATTTGTTACTCAAATCTAGATATTTTCCAATAGTGAGCTCTCTTCAGCCTCACAGAAATTGTCTAGTATATTGAAACCATAAAGATATTTAGCCTCAGCAATTGTAATTCTGAAGAATTCATTTAACTTTACTTTTGGCAATCTTAATCTATTCCAGAATATTCCTTTAAAATATTATAAATAAATGAGACTTTTTAAACCTTTATCACAATAAGTAAAATCCCTTCAAGATTTTAAGACTGGGATGGGCTTGTTAGAAATCACTGTAAGTCCAATAGTTTGAAGAATCACTGTTCTGTAAGGATAAGTAAATCAATTCAACTCTAATGAAGTTAATTTGGGGTAGGTTTTGATGATCACAACTGAACACCAAGTTTGTTGTCTTAATGGCCAAGACAGCAGATGCTCTTCCTTTTCTTTAGCAATAGCCATGGAGATAATTATCAGATTCAGCACAGACTAAAGGAAAGTGCTCTCTTTGGGTATTTGTGCCTAATAACTTAACTAAAGATTTTGCCTGCTGGTCAAGAGAAAATTCAGGAGTTGTTATTAGAAAACTCACTGCCTTAGACATAAACCTGAGAGTATATTTATAATACATGTTGATAAAAATGCAGAGTAGGTTTACAAATACAGCACTGATAATAACTGTCATTTGTTCTTGTGATCAAATCAGTTTCATTGCTAAAGAATAATACCACCAAGGTCATGAAGATGGAATTATCTAGAAATGCAAAATATCCATCTATCTCTTGTCAATATGTTCTGACTCAATATGATTTGTTATTACAAAGCATGTTGCTTTATTCCATTCTACGAAAAATTTTGTGAGCCAGTTGTAAAAAGGATGTAATATGCAAAAATGTCAGAATAATTGAGAATATCCCACATAACTTAATGTTAAATACACATGAATGATAATGTTTAATTTTTTATGATACAGTATTATATTTATATATTCATAATTTACATTTATACTTTAATTGAAATAGTGTTGGAAGTTCAATTATTGATTCAATTATGGTTAAAACTGGTACTTAGCTTGATTCCAGTTCCTAGATTAATGACAAGTAAATATTCTTTCTGTAGTTCCAATACAGAGGCTCCTTTTGTAAATAAAGCCTTTTAAGATAAGCCATCATTAGTTCTCACACAACTTAAAGATACTTGATATTAAAATTAAGATAAATCACCCTTTTTTCCCATCAAAACTCTGAACATTATAAGACAGGTCCACTTGCTATGCAGCTAAAATTCGCATGCCAATTAATTATCAAAATCAATATCAAAGTGATATTAATGGATTATGAAAATATTATGTTCATTAAAAAATGTAGCCATAACCAACATTTGGGCATCCTATTCACTGAGCATGGGAAAATTTTTAGAACAAAATCCATTTAAGGTTCTCAGTCCACCGCAGACATTAAGATAACTTCTATGCTTTGGTTTCTTCCAGGTATCTGTCCTGCTTAGCTTAGCTTCACCTCACTCCACTTAGCCTCCTTCCTTCTATCCATAACTTACTAAAACTTCAATGGCCAGGTAATTTCACCTACTCCATGAATCCTCTCTCCCTTTTAGCCAAAGATGATCTGTTTTAATTTGAGTTCATATAGTGCATATGATTATTTTATCCACTTTGACAGTTAGTCCTTCTTGCTCTTATTTCCATACCCTCAAAAATTAATAACTAAGCATCTATTATGCTTAGAGTTTATGGATTATAAAGATATAAAGACACATTTTTGGGAATGTGTTTTCTATCTAACTAGTTATTTTAATTGCATAATATTGGTAGAATGTTTTATACCAAATAAAATTATACATCCAAAGTAGACATAGAGAAATATGGAATAGAATTAAAGGTCTAGAAATAGACTCATACAACTATGGCTAAATGTGTTTTCCCCAAGCACATGCAAGGGGAAACAAGAATTTCTTCAACAAATGGTGTCGGGATAAATTGATATCCATATACAGAACAATAAAGCTGGACCCTAACCTTACATCAAATACCAAAAAAAGTAACTCAAAATGGATCGAAGACTTATATATAAGGGCTAAAACCATAAAACTCTTAGAGGATAACATAGGGACATATCTTTTTTAATTTAATTTTATTTTATTTATTTATTTATCCCCCCCTTGCTACTTGTGCTCACTGTGTCCATTTGCTGTGTGTTTTTCTGTCTGCTTGTGTCCTTTTGCTGCGTCATCTTGCTGTGCCAGCTCACAGTGCTGCACAGGCCATCAGCTCACCATGCCGCACAGGCTGTCAGCTCACAAAGCTGCGAGGGGCTGGCTTGCCTTCACCAGGAGGCCCTGGGAATTGAACCCATGGCCTCCCATATGGTAAATGGGAGCCCACCTACTTGAGCCTCATCTGCTTCCCAGGGGCATATCTTAATTACCTTAGATTTGGCAAAGGAGTCTTATATATAGCATTAAAAACATGACCAGCAAAAGAAAAAATAGATAATATTGACTTCATCAAAATTGAAACTTGTGCATCAAAGAACAATATCAAGAAAGTGAAACTACAATGTACATAATGGTAGAAAATAGTTTCAAATCAAATATCTGGCAGGGCCTTAATACCCAGAATATATAAAGAACTTCTTGAACTCAACAACAAAAAGTGAAATAATCTAGTTATTTGGCTATAAAAAGGAATGACGGTCTAAGACCTGCTGCAATGTGCATGAACCTTGAAACATTACACTGAATGAAATATGGTACATTAGAACAAATCCTATATGATGTCACTTATATGAGTTATCCAGAAATAGCAAATTCATAGAAACAGAGTTAATTAGAGGTTACTAGGGGAGGTGGGTGCAAGGGAAAGTTGTTACTTGATGGGTATAGAGTGTTTGGAAATTTCTGAAAAAAAAAAAAAAGTAGTTGAAAAGAAAAGAGAGAACAACAACAAAAAAAGTTTGATGGGCCAAGGTATAAGCATTAAGCTTAATTAAGCATTAAGCAACTTTCTTTTAAAGTTTTTCTCACTGCTCCTTTAAACCCAAACCAAAGAGTCATGATTTCTACCAAGCCCGTAGATTAATGCATGGGCTAGTCTAATAATGTTCTTAATCACTCTCGTAAAGTAAATACTCCTCTCATATTTTAATACCTAAAGAGTCCATGTCAATAATGAGAATATCAATTCCAAAGTAAAATAAAAATAAATTCCTGTCTGATTTAAAACATTTTTCCTCCTCCACCTAGGTACTGCTTTAGGCTGAGGGAAGGGGAATGAAAGAGTGGGTTTGGCCATTTGGTGATCTCCAGCCTAGCTATGCTTCCCTTCTCCACACTGATTTATGGGTTTCTCTTCCCCTCAATGACTTGACTCAGGGAAGTGGAAGTTATTGGAAAGGACATTTTCTTACTGGAAGGCATGTATGTATGGGGGGAGCTGTGTGGTTAATTTCTAGATTGGGTGTCCAGGGAACGTCTCACTGAGAAAGTGACTTTTAAGTAGATGTAAGGAAAGGAAGGCAGTCCTGGGGATAGGTGGAGGAAGAGCATTCCAGGCCAAGTGAACAGCCTTGACCTGAGACCATGCTTAGCTTGCTCAAGACACAAGGAAGAAACTTGCACTAGTGAAAAGAGACAGAAGGAGAGAATGATGTTAGACAGGAACACAGGCCAGAACATGTAGGTCTTTGGGGGACTCTAGCTGTGAAACAAGAGCTAGGAGGCCACTGGAAGGTTTTAAACAAAGGAATGAAAAATGTATAGCTTAATACAAGTAATGTCAACTGTGGAGGCAAAGAAGGCAAGAGTGGGAGCAGGGAGACCAGTTGGGAAGCTATTTCCATAATCTGGCTGAGAGATACCAGTGACTTGGACCAGAGGCGCAGCTGTGAGATGGTGAGCAATGGTAAGACTCTAAAAATGTATTAAAAGTAGACCTGAATGTGATGAGGAAGGCAAAAATAGAAGCCTAGGAAAACAGCATGCATTTCTGTATGAGCAACTATAAGAAGAGGGGCCAATGAAGATGTAGAAGGGGCTGGAAGTGGGGAGCAAATGGCAGGAGCTTAGACCTGTGCATCTTTCAACTATACATGCCTGGAGGGCAGCAGATGACATAAAAACAAACATTTTTTGTTTTTTTATTTTTTTATTTATTACAGAAGTTGTGTGTTTACAGAACAATCACGTATAAAATACAGGATTACCATACTATGAACTACTTACATCGGTGGGAAATATTAATAACAATTGGTGATAGCACACTTTTATAACTGTACTATTAAACAAAGGCCATGGTTTTCTTAAGGTTCACTGTTTGTGAAGCATAGTTCCATGTATTTTGTGAAATGTTTATTCTGTTACCATATATACATTCTTATATTTCTCTTTTTAATCACATAAAGAAAAATATTTCTGAGTAGTTAATTATGTTCACAATGTTGCATTACCATCACCACCTACATTAGCAAAATATTGCCATCATTCCAAATAGGAATGTTGTACATTTTAAGTTTTAACTTCCCATTCCCTATCCACACCCATTTCCAGATAAGCTATATTCTAAATTCTGACTCTAAAAGTTTGCTTATTCTAATTGTTTTTAAATCACTGAGATAATACAATATTTGTACTTTTGGGTCTGGCTTATTTCACTCAATATGATATGTTCCAGGATCATCCATGTTGTTACATGTATCAGGACTCCATTCCTTTTTACTGCCAAATAATATTCCGCTCTCTCTCTCTCTCTCTCTCTCTCTGTCTCTCTCTCTATATATATATATAGTTATATACCACATTTTATTCATCTATTCATGGACCCTTGGATTGCTTCCATCTTTTGGTAATTATGAATAATTCTTCTATGAGCAAAGGTGTGCAAATATCTGTTCAAAGCCTTGCTTTCAATCACTCAGGAGTTTATATGGGTAGTGTGATTGCCAGGTCATATGGTAACTGCCAAACTGTCTACCACAGTGGTTGCACCATTTTACATTACCATCAGCAATAAATGAGTTTTCCTATTTCTTCACATTCTCTACAACATTTTCAATTATCCTTTAAAAAAAAACAGCCATCCTAATGGGTGAAAAAATGGTATCTCATGGTTTTGATTTGCATTTCCCTGATAGCTAATGATATTGAGTATCTTACCACGTGCTTTCTGGCCATTTGTATATCTTCCTTGGAGAGACGACTTTTCAAGTCTTTTGTCCATTTTTTAATTGGGTCGTCTTTTTGTTGTTAAATTGAAGGATTTCTTTATATATTCTGGATATTAAACCTTGATCAGATGTGTGCTTTCCATATTTTTTTGTGTGTAGGTTGTCATTTTACTTTCATGATAAAGTCCTCTGATGTACAAAAGTTTTTTGTTTGTTTGTGGTTTGTTTGTTTTTTTAAATTTTGATGAGGTTGTACTTATCTATATATTCTTTTGCTGGTTTATATCAAAGAAACCATTGACTACTGCAAGATCCTGAAAATTATTTCCTAAATTTTCTTCTAGTTGTTTGAATATTCTGGCTCCTGTATTCAGGTATTTGACCCATTTTGAGTAGATTTTTAAAATAACTTGTGAG
>JAQZBX010045398.1:0-21061 GCA_029593785.1 Cabassous unicinctus | reverse complement strand
AAAAAAAAAGGCAATGACATGGAACATTCACATTAACAAATATCCATTAGAAGAGGCAGAAACTTGGTTGGTTTAACAATCTACCCCCTGCCCCCATTAAAAAAAGTAGTTGCACAGGAGATTGGTGGTGGAGATTTGGTAGAAGGAATGAAAAGACCGGGGGGACCAAAGGAAAAGGTAATATTCAAGGTTACGGGCAGATTATATTCTATAATAATGAACCAAAGAAGGTAAAATATGTACACAAATAACTAAAATAACAGTTACAAGGGATGCCTACATTAAAGAAAATTACCAACTGCTGTAAGAATCTAGATCATTAGTAGAGTAATTAGGGAAAGCTTCAATTGAGTATCAATTGAGCTGGCTTTGAAAGCTGGTTGACTTGAATTCTGGCAGAGCAGGATGAGACAAGGCATTCCAGGTAGAGATTGATGACCAAAAAGTAGTATAGTTTGAAAAGTATTCAGTACACGGCTACAATCCAGCATTCATAATATCAAGCTTTTACTTGAATTATGGCATGATTGTTAATTTTTTTTTTTTTTTTTACCGGGAGGTCCTGGGGATCGAACCCGGGTCCCTCCATAGGGGAGACAGATGCCCAACCATTTGAGCCACATCCGTCCCCCATGACTGTTAATTTTATCATGCTGTTTTTTTAGTGTCACATGAAGGTGCCTCACAGTGCCTAATTATATGCAGCAAGTATCCAATAAAGGCTTGTTTCTCTCTCCAAGTAGCTTACAGGAACCTAGAAATGTGTCTATCAACTAGAGATCCCTCACTCCTCAACACTGTTATTGGATAGGAAATCTGGATTGACTGTAGTATAAAAGTCACACTGAATACAATGAGAGTCAAGATGTGCAAGAAAGAAAGTTTGGTGACAAAGGAACATTTGGTTTAACCTTTCAACAATGCAGGAATCCCTACTGAAACACTACGTAGGAAAATAATTCTGAGCTGCAATAACATTCTTTTAAATAGAATTTTAAAATTATTTTAGTTTGTAAAAAGACTGCATGTGTAGAGGCAGGGAGGTATAATAGGGAAAGCACTAGATCTAGGACAAGTTACTTTACCTTTTTGAACCTAATTCCTCAAACATAAAATTGGGTTAGTCTCTGTTCTATGTCCACTGAGAACTATGAGGATTATGTGAGAAGATATGTGAAAATACTTAAAGCACTATACAAATATAACCTCCTGCCATTTATGCTGGCTTATGTACCTCATAACACTAAAAAGTAGTTTTTAATAGATTCATACTTGGAGAAAAGAGCTGAGAAACAACAATTAATGTTTTCTTTAAAAATTACAGTACTCCTCATTGTTATTGACCTGTCTTATTGTCAAGTAAAGTGATGAAGAAAATGTAAAATATCTTCTGTTTCCAACTTTAATTTTTATCAAAATCGATCCAATTGCTTTGATGTCTTAAGGCCCTTAATTGCCACCTTGGAAATAATAATTTTCAGAAATAGAATAACGTACTGGTGCAGATACTACCACTACACCTAGAAAGAGCCAGGCATATAACAGGCATCTAAGTTTTCAGTAAGTTTAATGAATTAAAAAACAGTTTAATTCCTAAGTACACTGAAATACAGTAACGTCACCCAAACTCACTGAAATGTTTTTTGCCTATTTCTTTGCCCTGGTCCCTTCTTTAAGTTTTAACTTGACTCATTAGTAAACAATGAGACTTCAGGAAAGTTACTTGACATCACTAATTTTCTTCATTAGAAACAGCGATAATACTTGCCTACCTTCACAATGTAATGAGGATTAAGTGAGCTAAAAGAATATTAACTACATAATATAAAGTACAGTGCTTAGTACAGAATAGATTGGTCTCTTTCCTTCCTTATTGCAGATAATTCTTAAATCACTAACAAAGGAATTAGGTCAAATTTTGTTATGAAAAATGCCATTATAACAAAAGGTTCCCTATAACAAATTATTTTCCTGACCTAAATGATGGTGGCCACTGGTCAACAGATGCTCTTTTATTTACTGCACCGTGATGGCAACGTACTTAGACAATGTACTCTCCATTACATTAAATAATATCCTATATTTGTATAGTATATTAAATATTTCACATGCTCACATCTGTCTTCTATATTGCCAAAGAAACTTAAGGAATTTGATAACAAAAGCATTATTACATGTTGATACTAAAGATGAAGAAACTGGGGTATTGAGAGTGTAAATGCTTTGACTAAGGTTATTATGGGGCTCATCAGTAATAGAGACAAAGCAACATTTTATGAATCCTGACTATATAAAGCACAATTTCTACCACTGTACTTAAACGATAATGACCCTCTCAGCTCAGTGTTCTTCTCATTTATACCAACTCTCTGAAGACTCCTGTGGACTTGTGTGGCTTCAATTAACATTCTCATGCTAATAAATTGCCAATCTACTATTCAGACTGGTTCTTTCTTGAGCTTGGCTCTAGATCTATATATCTCTTTTCTGGATATCTCTAATTAGATGGTTACAGGCACTTCAAGCAAAACACCAAAATCAATGTCTCTCCTTTCCCAAACTTGACCCTCATCTAGTAGTCACTATTTAGGAAAATGGTACCATCACCTCTCACCTATTCTCCAAAGGAACCATCTCTTTACCTGTGTTACCCTCATCTGACCACTCCCTTGCTATTCTCCATTCTGCTGCCAAACTAACTTTCCTGAATTGCAAATGTGATCGTGTTACTATCTTATTAAAAATCCCTTCTAGAATCTCTTAGGATTTTCTGATCATCTTATAAGACCCTTCACTATCTGGCCCCCATTTACTATTTTAGATTCAGCTCTCACTATTCATCACCTTCATAACCTATGCTACAGCCACACCTAATTATACAAAGATCTTCGAACCAATAGCAGTTAGGCTATATATTCTTTGAATATTCCTGGACCTGCAACACTCTTCCACTTCCACATCCCTCTCTGTTTAGCTTACTTTTACTTATTCTTGTACTTTGGGTTTTGCTCCAGTATTCCTCCAGGAGGTCTCCCAAAACTGAGCTAGGAGTTCTCCCTATGTGCCCCCATGATGTTCTGTATTTACATCAATCAAGGGACTTACTTCTCTGTATTGTAAATATCCATTTATGTGTTTGACTCCCAGCTAAGATGTGAGCTACCTACTTGAAGGCAATACCACGTGTTTCTAGTGCTTACCAGTGTCCACCACAGTGGCAGGTGCTCAACAATAATTTGTTGAATTGAATTTGGCTTACCATTACCTGTTGTCCAAGAAATTATTTGCTCATTTAAATAATCTGAAATAATTTACTAGTGTATTTTAAATTACAGTTTCAATTGATTAAATGTTAAATTCTTTCTTCTGCTTATTTCAACCTGCCAATTTCTAAGGACAGCTACTTCTTCAAAATAATAGAAAGCAGAGCTACACATTCTACTGCAGCATTTCAGGGGGAGATCCAAGAAACTGAAACCCACTGACTTATTTATGTTGTTGACCATTTATATTTACATTATAGTTAAATATAAAAACACATTTCTCTATTTTGTATTCAAAATCTGGCATATATCATTGAATCCAAAAATGACTTTATTTTCTTCAAAAAAAGTTATTTTAAATTTAATTTCTTGCCTTAAAAACCAAGTTGTTTTCTAGAAGAATGCATCTCCAATATAAAGTATAAAAACTGGGTTTGATATTCCAAGATCTGCATTAGAGACAACTTTTTTCCTAAGTGAGGAACATTTATCATGTTTGGTGAGCTTCTTACAGGAAAATTAGCTATTATAAATTACTCAATGGAACAAATGCTTTCTCCTTGTTCTTTACTACCCATTAAAAGAAAAGCAGAAAAATCCAACACTGGTTTCTATTCTACAATGAATATATATGAAAAAACATAGTGGCCCTCACTGATCTTTCATGCCACAACCTTCATGCCACAGCCACAGCTAATGAGCAGAGTATAACATCCTCCACCTCCTTTTTTTAGAGAAAGGAAAAAGTGAAAATGACAAGATTGGTTGGGTCTTAGAAGGAAAAAAATCTTGGCAAAAACAATTTGCTATCATTCATTTCCTCTTGATACATGACAATTACAGGTCTCCCACACTTTCCAAAGAAGTTATCATAAATCATAATGTATTTAAATACATAAGAATTGCCTTTAAAAGAACTCATATGGGTAAGCTATTTTTAAAGCAATCTTTTAATTAAATACCTTTCATTTATATAAGATATTGAGCTATTTTTAAAAAACATTCTGCCTAAAATAAAATATACCTGAGCTATTTTATAAAAAATAGCATGATCTATTTTATAAAAAATTCAAGTTGCTCTAAATAAGAAATATTTCTATTGAAAAACTATGGGCTGGGGAATCCTTTTTTTTACAAAGATATTCTGGCACAATGGAAGTTCCCTTCCTTGGAGTTCTCTCCACAAGTACTTGGCATGTACCACAAGGAAGCCCAAGCTATGTTTGCAAAATGGTTACTATAAAAAAGCAAAAAGACTAAGACGTGCAGTAATAGCCAGAAATAGCAGCTATGTACAGCAGGGGAAACAGAGAGAGACTGAGGGGTGAAGAATTTTCTTGTTTGTTTTTTTGTGTATTATTATTACTGAAATAATGAAAATGCTCTAATAATGATTGAAGTGATGAATGCACAACTATGTGCTTATACCAAATACCATTGACTGTACACTCTGGATGAACTGTATGCTTTATCAATACGTATCATTAAAATCGATTTGTTAAAATAAAAAAAAAGACTAAGACTGTAAGTCAAGCTGAGCAGCAACCATATGGTACTACAAAGCACCACTGGAAGACAATAGGCATATCTAAAAAAAATGCTTAAATTAAGGTAAATCCTTATTAGTTAAGGGATTGTGAAATGAATCCAAGAGTCGAGATGTGCAAGATTGAAAGTTTGGAGACAAAGCAGACAAACTCTTTCTAAGGTCATGTTCTCATACCATACACTTATACTGCAAACTGTTACTTCCACACAAAAATCCAGTCTATTGGTACGATTCTCTTTATGAATTAACCAATGCAAATATTGAAAGTCAAGCTAGACTAGTTAATGTTTCCATTTGAACTGTGATCAACACTTGGCTGATACAGTTGTAAAATGAGGATTGAAAAGGGTTCAGTAGCCTGTCTGGACTATTTTTTGTTGTTGTTTTCAAATCAACCATGTCTGCAAAGAAAGCACACTAACTCCTGTAGCACAGTCCAAAGTGCAGCTTGAATAGTTGTTCCGTGGCTTTATAAGTATGTAGTATGTGTGCACATAAACTCAGTTTTAATTTAAGCCTGAATACATGGATCTTGAACACTGCACAGTGTTTTCTGTGGCACTTATAATTTACTAATAAACTATAAAATGTTACAGTTTTAAAAACTGAGTAAAGGAGGCAATTTTGAAGTTCCCGCTAAAATAAGTCAATTTATAATTCTTTTTAAATAGCAAGTAATATTTTGTCAAACAAGGCTACGTTAAAGACTTTCCAAAGAACTTACAGTCAACAATGTACAATTGCTGAAATAATTTCATAGTGTTAGACTGGTCAGATGATCTACTGACAATTCTAAAACAAAGGTTTAGAAATTTCTAAGGAAGATCTTACTAATATCTTAAAATCTCTCTTCAAAATATGCTTAAATATTATAAGATAGATCTATGACATCAAGATGAAACCAAATATATGCAAATTTTAAATGGATTACTCATCAATTTCTTTAAAAACTGCATTATTTGTATGTCATGAACTTCACTCAAAAATAATTCTAAATTTCCCACCATAATTATTCCCTATGTTTTGGCTGAAAAGCTTAAATGTTAATCATGATAATTTGAGCATTTTAGTTCTCTAAAATGAAAGAAATATGCTTTTTACATCACTCACTCACACACACACACACACACACACACACACACACACACACACACACACGACATCCATGGCTGCTTTTCCTTCATGGTTTTACCAAATGTGAGGGCCAAACTTGTCATTAAATCTGCCTTTCCTTATAATGAAAAACCATTTAGTGTGCTGATTCAATGAATTGGTTTCTGGAGTTCAAATGTAATTTCATGCTTTTGTTTAAGCATATGTAAATCTTTTAATTTGAAAGGAATTCTTAATAGATAAAATTAATATGTAAATGTAAACTGTAAATATAAAATACACAATTTGGAATAACTCGAGGCAGCAAGCTCTAGACTTCCATTAATATCTCTGCAACAATTAGAACATGTTTTTAATAAGCGCTTCACTCACTATGTCATCCCGTCATCTTGGCTTTATCGCGTTTATAGCACAAGAAAATGTGCTATTAGGAGGAAGTTTAAAAGCAGTGTCCGCACAGAATAACAAAACTTGAGATAAGTGCTTTGTATCACACAGCATTAACAGTCCAAATAGCAAAAGAAACACACATACAGTGTCCAGGATTGCATAAGCAAACATTTGCTCCTCTGAGAATACTATCTCTAGTACTGTGGAAATGAAGGAGGTGCTCCCTTATAAACAGCACATAAACTATATATACCTGAAATACAATGGATCCATTTGTAACACCCTAGTCAATGCAAAAGATTACATATATATTTCCATTTACCATAGAGGTTAAAGAAAACCTCAGTTTGCTTTTGGCATCATTTATCAGAAATCCAACAAATACAGAATTTGACCTCTGTTTGGAAATTTTAATTGATTGTGTATAGATTACACTAGAACCTTTTTAAAAATGCCAATATCTTGTTTAATACTTATTTAAACAGATAAGCAGTTATGCTCTCCCTATTTTGGCAGCCAAATATTTGGAATGCAATTGGATGCCTTCTGCACCTACCCTACAACAAAAGCAAACTCATTATTATTTACTCAGATTTTAAGCATATCTTGACACATGGGAGAAAAAAGTACTAATTAAAAATGAGAAAAACAATCAGAATCAGTAAAATAGTAGTCTAACACCTATTTTAACAGAAAAAACAGTGCAGTGCTTTCAAGAACTAGAATTATGTATTTTGAATGATCCTAAGCTGATGAGCCACTGGCTTAGGAGAGAGCTCTATTGATATTAGCCACCTTCATTAGGTAGTCAGCATCTTATTTTTCTAACCCTGAGGTTAAACATTTTATTGCAGTAGTCAATTTGGAAGTTATAAAATGCTTCTGTTTGGGGTTGTTATTTGGGACAGGAGGGGATGCAGCTAAGAAAATAGTGAAATCTCCAGAATGAGCAGCCTGGCACTTTAGTATCTCACTGGGCACCCAGGAAAGCAATCCTATAGAAAGCAGGTTACCGTTTATGATAGTTGTATTTTCTGTGTTATCTAGAGAAAAACAGGTTCATCCATGCAAAATGGACTGTTTTAGAAGATATTGCTGCTAAAATGAAAGACTTTTCAAAAGGCAAGAGTGATTATTCCAGATGAAATGAGAAGCTCCAATGTCAACCTTACTTCCTGAATCAGCAAAAATCAAAGCTTTACTCAGAATAGGAAATTGGAGATTTTTTTTAAATTTACATATCTTTTTTGCTGAGTATGTTTTAGCTGAAATATGAGAGAACTTCTAAGAGACAGCACTTCTCATTTCCAAGTGTGCTTTTTGCTCTGGCATTATAAAATACCACTACTTGGAACTAAGAATACATCAATTTTACTAGCACTAATATAGAAGAATCAAGAATTTAAGTCAGAAATAGCTTTCCAATTGGAGCATTTTGTTATGCACTCATTAGGCAGGCCAATACCACACCAAACACCCAGCTGTAAAGTAAAAATTTTACCTATCATCAGAATCTTGCTAGATTTGTCGTATTATAAGCAAAATTCCCAAATGAACCTTAAAATAAAAAATAAATTCAGATACTTTACTGTGGTGTACACACAATTATCATGTTTATGAATCCTTTAATCAAATGAATAAAAGATCCAAGTATGTTAAGAAGCTAAGATAAATATCAGAAACTAGTCTATTAAATAAATTGTTTATTTTTGAAACGTGGAAATTTATTTCACCACTTTAAAAAATTGCAATATTTCTGTAATATTTTCATTATTAAAAATCTGAGAACATATCTAAATTGTTGGCAAATATATATCTCTTGGTTATTTCCTTTGCATCAACATTTTATTTTATATAAAATGTTTTTGAGCCTAGTTGGATTGCTTTTTCATTAACAATAATAAGCAAAAAATGATAGCCTGTTAGCTAGAACAAAACATTTTGTTCAATTCCTTCTATTTTGGAAGGAATTATGTTATCAACATCCCAACTCCCTATGCCCTCACTATTCCTATAGCTTCTTTTCCTTTATCTTAGGAATTGTGAAGTATGGAATCTGTTTTTTCCTAAATAAACATTCTTTTAAATAAATTTACTCAGTAAGTATAAAAAAATAATCTTTTGGTTTGTTCTTAAGTGACAGGAAAATAATTTTTAAAAGATTACTTATCCATAAGACTTTTAAACATCAACATATTGTTTTCTCTGCCTTTATACAACACTACCAGAATATTCCTTTACCCATAAATAATAAGTATAAATGAAATTTTCTTTATCTGCCTTCCAACACACAACTAATTAAAGTTAACAATTAGGTTAACATTTAGTATTATTTAGAATTTGGGTAATTGTTCTTACATTAGAAAAATTTTCTAACAAGGCACATAAGCTTTTAAAATATATAAATTTAATATTATGGGAAGCTGGATTAAATCTCTAACAATCTAAAGTAAAAAGTATACTGATTCTTTTCCGTGAGAAAAAAGACAGGATCTGAACAGCCATCAAAGAACAAAGCCCAATCATGGAAGAATGTTTAAGTAAGTAGTTTTTAAAGACTTTTCTATTCATATAATGCATTATTTACAGTGAGTAACAAACATAGATTCACATGTATACTGTAAGACCTATTAATGATCTTTAGACCCCCAAACCTCACTATTTCCTTACTGTTTTCCAATGATATAGAAATTAAAATCCATAGCTGATGTTGACAACTGTTCTAACAGTGGTTTTTAATAGAACATTTATATCTCATTTGCTACAAAATTCCTGGACAGCTTATATATTTTAACAATGACTAGTTTAAACCTACTAGTTCTGCAATCTCAAAACGGATCTGAAAAACTCACTCTTGCCATTCCACAGCACTGGTAACATACTTAAATGTGATGTGCTTTTTTCTACTTTGATACCCAGGAAAATTGTCAAACTTTTTTCTCTTTATTTTCATGTCTACTGACTGTATCTTGATGGCTCCCATACATTTTCCTTCAATACTGATAGAAGAAAAAAAAACAGTAAAAATAGAAACTTTTCGTTTAAAAGCTTTATAAACAAATCTCACTTTGAATTTAAAGGCCCAGATGAAGCACAATGCATTTGAAAGGCTGACCGCAAATAGAGTTATTTAATACACATCATGGTTATATAATGTTGAAAACCAACTTCACTCAACTTCTAAAGAGTTTTAACAAGTCAATTTTCTCAAACCATTCTGTGAAGAAACATAACTTTTTCAATAGTGTACAGAGGCTAAGGGATGGCCAATAATAAAACAGACAGTGCAATAGCTTAGCCTTACAGCTGATTTTCACAGAGCTGAAATAAATTTCCTGTTTTCTATGGCAGCATCCCACGCTTAAAGCCCTCCCTTTTTGCCTTTGTTCAGCTCCTTTGCTAGCAATCAAGTGCTTTCTTTTGGTTTAGCCTAGTAAAAAGCCTAAGGACTAGAACATGAGGGTCATCAAGGTCTACAAGGTAGATGAAAAAAAAATCAACAAAGCAACATCACAGGGCAAAGAGCAAAGGCATTCTAATAAAAATGTAATTCCAAGAGAAAGAAAAGTCTATATAAAAGTCATAATTATGAAAAATAGTAAACATTGAGGATGTCAAGAATGGCTGCTTTGCTTTAATATTTAGGTGATTATTTTTAATAAGAATGGAAATCCTGGACATTAATTATTTTCAAATTCAAGTGAATTATGTGCTCCAGCAAACAATAACACAATGACCTATTAATAGGACACATTATACCTGAGTCTGTGTGTGAGTGTGTACTCCAAGTCCTTTGGCTTTTTAGAAAATTAATAAATTTATTTCAATCTATGCAGAACACAGACTTCTCCAATTGGCTGTGATGTTCCTAAAATCTAAAAGAAAAATTAACTACAAATATAAAAAAAATCTCAAGCCACATGGCAGAACCAATCAACACGGAAAATAAACACAGACATTCCTTCCTTTTGAATAAAAATAATTTCATAATTATTTGTAAAAAGCAGCGTTTCCTGCTATTGTTTTCCCTACTATTATTTCTTTCTTTCTTTCTTTTTTTTTAGTACCAGGACTGGGAATTGACCCAGGACCTCGTATGTGGTAGGCTGGTGCTCAACCACTGAGCCACATCGGCTCCCTTGAGTTGGTTTTTTCATTTGTTTGCTTGTTGTTTCTCTCTAGGAGGCACTGGAAAGCAAACTCAGGACCTCCCATGTGGGAGGGGGGCGCTCAACTGCTTGAACCACATCTGCTCCCTATTATTTCTTATTAATGATATAACATTGGCAAAGAATTCCTAGGTATTAATGAATCTGCTATTTCCTTTTTAAGTTTCATTGCAATCATAATGTTAATTGCTGCCACCACATTCATTCTCATGCCAACCCTGCAGTGGGGCAAATGGGATTTTGATGATTCAAAACAAGCAGTGAAATAGTTGGAATGATCAACCAGATGAGACACAGGCTTCTGAATAACAGCAGAAGTATGAAATGTGATTTTGGCAAAATCAAAACCAAAATCTGCCTTTAATAAAGGTAATTTAAAAAACAGGCAGATTATCAAGAGGATGGGGTAAAGTTTATTGTTAAACAGTTTTCTGGTAGCACACAAAACAAACTTATTGCTTCACTAAAATAAGGTTTCTTCTTCTATCTTCTCTTCTCCTCAAAGAATATTTGAACACAAAGGAAAAAGGAATAAAATAGTTAACATACATTTTGTTAAAGGGCAGAAAAATCATTCAGCAAAATAGCATAATCTAAATGCTTAATTTATCATAACAGGCATATTGTCCAGAAAAGTTAAATCACCTCAAACACATGAACATTTTGTTTTCTGCAAGACACAAAAATTTAAGAATACCGCAAACCAAGAGGCAAAAGTTCTTCATTTTCCTTTGTTTATTGACAAAAGTAAGGTTATAACAGAATCTTAAGAAGTTCAATGACAAATATTGTCAAACATGACAGGATCAGTTCTGACTTTGTCAGAGCAGATGGCAGGAACAAGAAATCTCTCCTTCCTTCTAGAGTTCTTTTCTCAATGACAAAAAAGCATGGTAGAAAAACAGAACAACAACAGAAAAACAAACAACAAAAGACACCATGGCAGAAAGAAGCACAAATGACAAGTAAATGCCAAAGAGGTTTGCCAACCACCAAGAATTATACCTGTGAGGGGTTATGATCACTAATGTTTCCTTTTAAATGTCTCATAGTTCTAAGCTGTGATCTAGAAAACTAAAGATGAAATTAAAATATCACAATAGTCTACTAAGGCCTGGCTCAGAAAACATCTTCATGAAGCCTGCTCTGATTTCCAGAGAAGAAATTGACTCTTCTCTTCCTAATGACCTCTTTATAACTGCATCATGTCATCTATTCCACAGGGTCAAAAAAAGTCCTTGAAGACAGGAACTGTTTCTATTTATCTTTGTGTCAATCATGATTCCTAGGTGCTAAAAACTTATGAATTATTTGAACTAAGTACCATATTCCCAAATAATAACATTTACTTGACCTTGACATGAAAATACAAAATACAATACAAGGCAGAGAATCCATGGCTCTGAGATGTTTACAGTCTGGTAAAGGAGGTGGAACATAAATAAAAAGCAATACCACAATAATCTTAAAGGACAGCATTTTAAGTGACATACTCAATGGGAAGAAAGGTGGGGCAAAGGAAGGAGAACACAGCATGAAGGCAGAATCCTGTGTATGTGGACAAAGCCACTACTTATTCATGAAAACTCAAACCTTGCTAGACAAACAGCATGGAGAGTAATTCCTAAATTAGGGATTGTGAATTTCAAAGGGATATGGCTAAAGGATACATTTCTCAAGAATTATATAAAGCCAAAGGTATAGTCTCATTCTAGTGGGACATACTCATTCAAGGCATAAAAATGATCTAAAGTTCATTTTGAAGGGCAAAAGTGTATCTTGGGCGTTCTTATTAAGGAACTCCAGGTTGGGTGCTCAATCTGTAAACTCAAGAATTCCACCACCACCCCTGCCCATAAAACTGCCATACTGCTTTACTAGTTCTGGTTTCCTATTAGAAATTACCTTGGTTAGAGGACTTTCTTAAACAAGTTAGGGTGGGAGGAGCTGAAAAAACAGCTGTAAAACGGTCCCTGGAGGAACTTCTAAGAGATAGGCACTCTCTTGAAGAAGTTCAAATTGAAAGCATTTGAGTGAAAGCATGTCTATGAAACAACCTCAAATGCTAGAGATTATAGACTCAGGAGATGAGAAGGTTTCTGAAGCAAAAATGTTTAACAAGTGAAGTGGAACTGATAATGATTTTTCAACTTAGCCTTTCATCCTTCCAAGGCAGATAAATTGAGTGGTTTGCACTGTGCCATGGCATGCACAGGTCTTACAGATGAGGTTTACTGTATGCTTTGTGTAGGCACTAAAAATCCCACAGCACTTTAGATAAATAAAAGGTAAGAAGATACCTAGTGAGCCTTGGATAAAATAGGTTTTAAAATATATAACTTGATGATGAATTTTTGTTTGTCTGTTTTTTGTTTATTATTATTGAAATAATGAAAATGCTCTAATAATGAAGTGATGAATGCACAACTATGTGATTATACCAAATATCATTAACTGTACACTTTGGATAAATTAATAGGTATTAATAAAATTGATTTGTTAAAAAAAAAAAGACAAAATGATTTGAGATCTTTTCTAGTTCTAAATTCCTTGATTTACAGTAATGCAAGGTATTAATAATAAGGTGGTATTTTACATATTTTATGCAAGAATTTCTGTAAATCTACAACTTCTCTAACAAAAAAATAAATTATTAAAAAAAAATAAAATATAAGTTGAAATTCCTTGGCTTACATTAAATATTTTAGCCTGGTTAGCTGACAAAATATGACAAATCCCTTTAAAAACCTAGTTCTATGCAAGAAAAGATATTTTTTAAAAATTACCATCCTTTGAAAGATTAAATGATACTGAAGGTGAAATAGTGTAGCAGACTTTCAATAAATAATTATAGAAAGAATGGCTAAAATATTTCCATATAGTTACCCTGAGAAACCTAAATGACAAATACCAGAGCTCTGAAAGAGTCTCTGAAGCTTTCAAAAATAAGATTCTATTATAAAAAAAATTTCAGTTTATAAGTATATTGGGTTCTGTGTATTGGATGCCACATGTACTAAACAAAATTAAAGATCTATTTGGGTTGTGGTAGGGAAAATACAGCATTTGGAATAAGAAAGTAATAACTTTGTTCTAAGTCATGATGGTTCAACCCTGGAAAAGCATTTTCAGCACTGATCTGCAGAACCAAGATGAAGTGGATATTCACGGTAGCAAGAATTGGGGGTTTGAATCCTGGCATAATGTGGCCACAAGCCAAGGAATATCAATAGCCACTAGAGATCAGGGGGAGTGCGGTCCAACCAACTCCTTGATTTTGGACTTCTGGCCTCTAGAACTGTGATAGAATAAATTTCTATTGTTTTAGGCTAAGTTTGCGGTAATTTGTTACAGCAGTCACAGGAAACTAATGTAAGTACTATGTTATGCATATCCTTAATTTGAAAACAAAACCAAAAACATTTCATTGTTATATTTACACATGCATATATTTTTAAAAAGGGGTCTTTAGGAATTGTGGGTGCAAAATTTGGTGAAATAAATCACAAGAGTCATAACTAATTCAGGCAAGAATCACCAATGGATGCTAAAACCACTGGGTGAAAGTTGAAGAAAAGGATATTCACACCATTTCAGAGTATCTTCCCACAGATTCCATATAAAGGGGAAAATGTAACTTTATCATGGAGAAATCTGATAAATATCATATGAATCAAGTGAAAAAAGTTATCACCAATGATAAGACAATCTGAAACATGAACCTTCTGATATAACGCCATGAGAAGGATATTCTACAAAAAAAAACCCTGGCCTATCTCTTTAAAATTGTGCCCCCCACAAATCTATTCCAAGCACATTCAATGGGTGAAGAATAGGCTCTTCAACAAATGGTGCTGGGAAAACTGATTATCAACATGCAAAAGAATGAAGTTGGACCCATCTCAGACCAAATAAAAAAAATTAACTCAAAATGGATGAAGGACCTAAATATAAGACCAAAAATCATAAAACTGTTAGAAGATAACATAGGGGCAAATCTTTATGACCTTGGATATGGCAATGGAGTCTTAGATATGACACCAAAAGCATGAGCAAAAAAGAAACAACAAATAAGTTTGATTTCAGCAAAATTGAAAACTTCTGTGCATCAAAGGATGTTATCAAGAAAGTGAAGACACCCTGTATAATGGGAGAAATAGTTGTAAATCATATATCTGATAAAGGCTTAATAGCCAGAATATGTAAAGACAACAACAAAAGAAATAACCCAATTAAAAAAGAGACAAAAGATTTGAACAGACATTTTTCCAAAGAGGATATACAAATGGCCAATACGGCATGAAAAGAAGCTCAACATCATTAGCCATTAGGGAAATGCAAGTCAAAATCACGATGAGATGCCATTCCACACCCACTAAGATAGCTATTATTTAAAAAACTGAAAATAAGTGTTGGAGAGGTTATGGAGAAATGGCAGTTCCTCAAAAGTTAAAGAAATTGAAAATAGGGACTCAGATAGTTGTACAACAGTGTTAATAGCAGTATAAGTCACAATAGCCAAAAGATGCAAATAACCCAAGTGTCCACCAAGATGAATGAATAAACCAAATGTGGTACATACACACAAGGGAATTATTATTTTGGCTATAAGAAGGAATGAAGTTCTGAGACATGCTACAACATGGAGAAACACTGAAAACATTATGCTGAGTGAAATAAGCAAGGTGCATGAGGATAAATACTGTAAAATTTCACTTAAATGAAGTATCTAGAAATAGCAAAGTCGTAGAGATAAAAATTAGATTAGAGGTTACAAGGCATGGTGAGAGAAGAGGAGGGGTAGTTGTTTGGGAGTTATAGTGTTTGTAAATTTTGGAAATATATAAATAAAATTGATTTTTTTTTTAAAGTCACTGTTATGAAAAAGAAAAGTTGACAAAAGGTTCAAGATTAAAGGAGACTCATAAAATAACTAAATGTAATGTCTGATTCTAGATTGGATTGGTTTGGAGGTAGGGGAGTAGAGACATGACTGGGACAAATGGTGAAATTTTAACTTGGAGTCTATATTAGATAACAGTATTGTGGTTATGTAAGACAGTGTCCTAGTACTTAGGCCATACATTCTCAAATATTTAGGGGTAAAGGAACATTATGTCTGCAAGCTATTCTGAACTGGTTCAGCCAAAAAAATGTAATAATAATAAATAGTGTTGTGTGTCTGTATGTGTGAGAAACAAACAGAAGGGGAGATAGGGAAAAGGGAAGAAGGGAGGGAGGGAGAAGAGAAAGTAATTCTTTTCTCTGGCAAAAATGTTTATAATTATTAAATATGTAGATGAGAATAATGAAGTTCATTGTCTTGTTCTTCTAAAGTTTACATAGGTTTGAAATATTTAAAATAAAACATTAAGAAAAATTTTTTTTGGATTAGACATTTGATATCCTGGAGGACCAAGCTATAGAGTGATCCACTTTCAGATCTAATGAAAAGCAGTGTTGTATGCAATTAACACTGTATATCTAAAAATAGTTTAAAAAATAAAACAAAAACAACAAAACCCCACCCATCTAAGAAATGCCATTTCTAAACACAGAATATATGATCATATAAAAATGATGTACTTTTATTTTATGTGCTTTTTAGGCAATTTACTTGTAAACATAAGGAATATAGGTTAATGGTTTTTAATACTAAAAATAAGCAAATTTTAAAGTTCTTTTCTAATTTCTAAAGACATGAAATATATAAGTTACATTAAATACATAGAATTAATTTGCATAAAAAATCAGTTAATTTATGATTCATGTTAAAAAAAATGTCAAGTTGATATAATAAAAAATTGAACTCTAGTGTTTGTTTTTGTATAAATCGAGGGCAGCCTACTATAAAACTTAATTAAGTGGACTGTATTCTTTCAGAGACATTATTTACCTTAAATAGGTAAAAATATTAAACTCAAGTAGCTTTGCATCACTTTAATACACAACAAAACAAGATAGAGACAGCAAAATGAAATAAAAGAACAAAGACTGCAAGGAAATGTTTGGGTAAAGGCACTTTCCAAAATATATCACAGTCTAAATATGTATAAAAAGTACAAAAATAAAACTAAATTTCTGAACAGTCTATAAATATATTGGAACCATTAAGATGCAGTGTTTAAAACTATGCCCTATATCTAGGAATAAATCTGACCGATAATGTAAAGGACTTGTACACAGAAAACTAAAAAACATTACTAGAAGAAATCAAAGAAGATCTAAATAAATGGAAGGACATTTTGTGTTCATGGATTGGAGGACTCACTCTTTCCAATCTTAAAACTTATTACAAAGCCACAGAAATCAAAAAACCATGGCATTGGCACAAGGACAGACATATACACCAATGGAATCATACTAAGAGCTCAGAAATCAGCCCTTACATTTATAGCCAAATTATTTTTAACAAGAGGGCAAAGACCACCCAATTGGGAAAAGAATAATCTCTTCAACAAACAGAGCTAGGAAAACTGGATCTCCATTTGCAAACAAAATGAGAACCCTTACCTTACACCTTATACAAAACTCAAAATGGATCAAAGACCTAAATTGAGAGGCAGAACTATCAAACTCTTAGAAGAAAACATAGGGAAGCATCCTCAGGACCTTGTGTTTGGCAATGGTTTCTTAGACTTTACACTCAAAGGCCAAGTAACAAAGGAAAAAATAGATAAATGGGATCTCATCAAAATAAGAAACTTTTGTGCCTCAAAGGACTTTTTCATCAAAGTAAAATAACAACCTAGACAATGGGAGAAAATATTTGAAAATCACATAACCGATAAAAGATTATGATCCAGAATATATAAAGAAATTCTTCAACTTAAAAACAAACAACCCAATTTCAAAAAGGGCAAAATACATGAGTAGACATCTCTTCAAAGAAGATATACAAACGGCCAAAAGCACATGAAAAGAAGATATACAAACAGCTAAAAGCACATGATGCAAATCATTAGGGAAATGATTTGCAGTTCCCTAATGCAAATCAAAACCACAATGAGATACAATTTCATACCCATTAGAATGACTGCTATTTAAAAAAAAAACAAAAAAAAAACAGAAAATTACAAGTGCTGCAGAGGATGCGGAGAAATAGGGACATTCATTGATTGCTGGAGGGAAAGTAAAATGGTGCAGCTGCTGTGGAAGACAGTTTGGCGGTTCCTCAGAAAGCTAAGCATAGAATTACCATATGACCCAGCAATCCCACTACCAGGTATAATCAAAAGAATTGAAAGTAGGGGCTTGAACAGATATTTGCACTCTGATGTTCACAGCGGCATTATTCACAACTGCCAAAAGATGGAAGCAATCCAAATGTCCACCGACCAATGAATGGATAAATAAAAGTTGGTATATACATACAATGGAATATTATTCAGCCCTAAAAATGAATGGAGTTCTGATACATGTGACAATCTGGATGAACCTTGAAGACATCATGGTGAGTGAAATAAACCAGACACAAAAAGACAAATATTGTATGATCTCACTAATATGAAAAAATATGAATAAGCAAACTTACAGAATCAGAATCTAGAAGACAGATGAACATGGGATGGGGTGGGGATAGGGAATGGGAAGTTAAGGTGTAAAATGCACAGAGTTCCTATTTGGAATGATGGAAATGTTTTGGTAATGGATGGCAGTGTTGACAGCACAACATTGTAAACATAATTAACAGCACTGAAATATAGATCTGAATGTGGTTAAAAGGGTAAAGGTCAGGTTATATATATGCTGACAGAATAAATTTTTTTTAAAAATCCATGGAACTGCACTACATAAACAGGAATCCTATATTAAACCATGGACTAGAGTTAATAGTACAATAAAGATTCCAGATGGTTCTAATGTGTAGCCAGAGTTGAAAAGTGCAGAACTTCAAATTAGATGGACAAACTAGAGCTTTGTAACCTTTGGCCAGATATCTTATCTTTCAGATACTTGATTTCCTCATCTATGCATTGTTCAGTACAAGTACATGGTAAGTGCTCTGTGTTATCTCGCCTTTCCATGCTGCATTATATATATTAATTGCTCAGTAAATATATGATTAACCAATTTTTTTTTAAAGGAAGTACCAGGGATTGAACCCAGGACCTTGGACAGGGGAAGCAGGAACTCAACCACTGAGCTATATCCACTCCCATGATTAACAGAATTTTACACAAAACTTAATTCTATCCATAAAGACTTGACAAGAGGGCAAAGGCAGGAAAACATATAAACTGAATGAAATATGTATACTAAAATAACTATTAAGAAATTTGCATTGGTTTGAGTCTCTTTATGTAGATCCCAGAAAACTGTGTTCTTAAACTAAACCTATTGTGAACTTTTCATTAGATTAGATCAGTTAAGGGCCACTTGATTAGAATGCTCCAGTAGGGCATAGCCCAGGGTAGGTCTTAATCCTCCTACTGGAATCCTTTATAAACAAAGGAATAAAAGTTGCAGACACACAGTAAAAAGATGCAGTGACAGAGAGAAGCCTCCAGATGTTGATGAATCTGAGAGAGAGAAAAGCCACAAGTAGAGCAGCCTAAAGCTGAAGCAATGAGGCCCAGAGGAAAGAAGAGAGATGAGTGGACCCTGCCATGTGTCTGATCACTCACAGCTGAGCTTGGAGGGAACTTGAGCTTGGAAAACAAAGCAGAGACCAGTAGAGTTGCCATTGTGCCTTACCATGTGGCAGGAGTCCAGGATTGCCACCAGCTGACCTTCAGTTAGGCAGAATCTCTGATGATGCTTTGATTTGGACATTTTCACAGTCTCAGAACTGTATGCTGAAACCTAGTAACTTCCCATTTTAAAAGCCAACCTATATCTGGTATATTGCTCCCAGCAATTTTTAGCAAACTAAAACAACATTGCACTGCTAGTTTCAGAGATTTGACTACGAAAACAAAAGAAATGACTTCAAAGATTATATTCTAGGGGAAAAGAATGGGGAATAACAGTAGAAAGAGGCTCAGTATAAATTACCTACTTCACTAATACAAATTTTATAACACTGAGATCATTCATTCATCTATTAACTATGGCTCAATACTCTCTTGCTAAGCAAAGACTACAGTATTTACCCTTCATGGCTGTCCAGGACTTCCACCTAAGCACTGGGATAAGTGAAATGCCTCAAAATGTTCTACCATACAGCTATTTAAAGTTAGGTTTTGCTCAGTTTTAAATAATGAATACGTGGCCATTCTTGTAATAGAAATCTCTATAAATGGGGAAACAATTAAGGCTGAAGTGATGGAGAAAGAGAGTTACTTCCTTAACCACACAGATTATGTATTCTGTTAAGTATAAAGAAATATTGGTCTCCAGATATTTGTATGCCAATGTTCATAGCAGCATTATTCACAATAGCCAAATGGTGGAAACAACCAAAATGTCCATCAACAAATGAATGGATAAACAAAATGCGGCATATACATGCAATAGAATATTATTCAGCCATAAAAAAGAATGAAGTTTTGATACATGCTACAACATGGATGAACCCTGAAAACTTGATGGTGAGTGAAATAAGCCAGACACCAAAGAGCAAATATTTTATGATTCCACTATCCAGAATAAGCAAATTCATAGAGATAGAAAGCAGATCAGAGGTTGCCAAGGAAAGGTAAAGTGGGAAGTTATTTTTTTTAATAGGTACAGAGTTTCTTTTTGGGGTGATGAAAAAGTTTGCTAATGGATAGTGGAGATGGTAGCACAACATTGTGCATGTAATTATATACTTATAATGAATTAAATACTTAAAAATGCTCAAAAATGGGAAATTGTGTTTTATATGTTACCACAATAAAATTTTTTTAAATTAAGTTTTAATCTTCATTAATCAACTTACAGTTGAATTAGAAATTTAAAAAAAATATTATGTATAATTTTAGTAAAGTTGTTTGATAAAAGATAAATATACAAAATTTAATAGCTTACCTATTTATCAGAAAAAAATATAAAACACAAAGGAAACTAGATCATATAAAAAGCTGCAAAGTTAATAAAACATTTTTAGAAATTTATTTAATAAGTAATACACTAACTTATATTAAGAAAGCCATGAAGTTCACTGAGAGACTTGAAGGAATATCTAAGTAATTCATTTTACCAGCCTAAACGAGGTAACTTACCCTTTTAAAATGCCAGTTTACTGCAAATAATCTATAAAACTAGTGTAATTCCAATTAAAACCCCAACAGGATTTTTATGACTAATAAAAGATACGTATATTCAAACTTTTGTTACTTATACTCAAACTTTTCTAAAGAGGACTTACCCCACCTGATATCAAAACATACCATAAACAGTGCAATTAAAACAAAAATAAACAGACAAATCAATGCGGAAAACAGTCCAGACCAGGGGTTCTTAACCTTTGCCAGTCAGGTGAAAACCAGGGACCCCTTCTCAGAAGGCAGCAGCAGATAGTTTTATTACACTCAACTGGTGTCGGGTCTAACAACTACCATAATTTCGAAGTATGGATGAGTGTAAGTGATTTATTTGAGATATGCAACAACTGCAATGTGATATGAAATGACCACTACTGTAATTTAGTG
>JAQZBX010045397.1:0-21060 GCA_029593785.1 Cabassous unicinctus | reverse complement strand
GTTAGTAGTTAAATCATAATTTACAATAAACAGGCCATTGTTTTTATATGCAGGTAGACAATTAAAAAGGAAAAGCATCATTGTAAAACATTATGATTAAGCTGCTGGGAGAAATAGAGGCCTCGATGATATTTGGGGGGACTGTGCCTGTCTTAGGTCAGGACCGTGCTAAACGGCTGCTGGATCTTACCCATCATTGAAAAACCATGGCAGCAATTGGCCAGGCCCCTGTCTTAGGTTGACCCAGCGGCTTTGCCGCAGAGAGGGGGAGTCCAGTTGCCCGTTATTGACTAACCAGTCCAGCGCCCGATGAGGCATATTTCTCAAGGAGCTTAGAAATGGCCTTTGTAAGAGTATAAACAGGGTGAAATTAGGCTCCAAGTCTTGAAGTGCTTAGCTCTCCTCTGCAAGTCAGGTATCCTTGATCCCTCCTTGACCAGCCACAGACCTTGTCTCGTAGTCGGTCTTGACAAGAGCTAAGCACCTCCGTTGATGGCCGCCACAATCACCAATTAAAAGGAAAAAATTAGAATTGATTTTAAAAATGACCTAATCATGTGTTGTAAACAAGAAAAAAAAACCATTTTAAATATCATGCTATAGGTAGGCTGAAAAGTAAAATTAAGAAAATTATACTATGGAAACCCTAATTTTAAAATGCTGGTATAGTTCTATTATTACCACAAATAAACTAACAAGAATTGAGGAGGTATGATATGATAACATGAGCAATGTAAAAAAAGACAATCTTAGATGAGAGGTGTATAAAGATGAAGTAAAAAGTATCAGAATTGAATGTAGAAATAAACAAATCCCCAATTACAGTCAGAGTTTTCAACACTCCTTTTTCAGTGATTGTTAATAGAAAGAATATCAACAAGGTCATAGAAAATCTGAACAAAATGTATTAAGTGAAATTACTAATGCATTCTACCCAACAGCAGAAATCACATTTCTTTCAAATACATGGAATATCCACAAGTATAGAACATGCCCTAGTTAGTACAAACAACCTTAATAAATTTAAAAGAGTTGAAATTACATGAAGTATGTTATTTGACAGCAACGAAATTGAACTTAAATTAATAATAGAAAGATAACAAGAAAAACTCTAAATTATTCAAAATTAAATACCAAATTTCTAAAAAAATCCATTTGTCAAGAGGATTTACTTTATCTGAACTTAAGTGAAAACACAACCACCACAGTTTGTGTTATGCAGCTAAGTCAATGCTTAGAGGTATCTTTTGTTTGTTTGTTTCTAGATTATTTTATTTTATTTGTAAAGAAACTTTACATTACAAAAATGTTACATAAAAAATATAGGGATTCCCATATGGCTTAACCCCTCCCCTTCCATGTTTCCCCCCAATAACAACGTGTTTCATTACTGTGGTACATTTCTTAAAAGTGGCAAAGACATATTGAAGCATTGCTAATAACCATGATCTAACCATGTAAACATCATCTATAGTTTGCACACTTTGCTCAGCACAATTTTATAGATTTTGACCAAATGTATAATGGCCTGTGTCCATCATTGCAGTGTCATGCAGAACAATTCTAATGTTCTCAAATGCCCCATGTAACACCTTTTCTTCCCTCTCCTTCCCCTCAGAACCTCTGATGATCACTGCCTTAATATCAATGTTACAAATGCTTTCTTTATTAGAATGACAATTCTACTTTATTCCATAATTGCATTCCCCACTTGTTTGTTCATTCCTCAGTCTTGAAGATTTCTGGATGGTGATGCCTACTCTGCTTCGAATTGAGAGGGGACTTAGATACCATGGGGCAGATGGATGAATCTGTCTGGCTTGCAATAGTAGATAATCTCTGTTTTAAGGGATGGCCATTGTCCATCATCATCCTTTTGTTAGTTGTCCTGAGCGAGTTTGATTAAGTGGAAAGTAGGTGTTGGCTACAACAACGTTGGCCTAACCAGCATATGAACATTAAGATTTAAGTCTCTGGGCCACATATTTAATGGGTATAGTGTTAATTATAGGTTCATATAAAAGGGGCATAAGACCTATGTGCTAGAAAATTATGAGTCTAACTATGATACATTTGGGGGACAGGATACCATATATTCCAAGGTAAGACACACTGGCATTGTGCTAAATTCCTGGGATTCTCTGACCTGTCTATACTGTCTAGATATATCTAGAGCCCTCAAGAATCACCCTGCTTGAGGCACTGTTTACTGAGATATGCATAAGTGTAACCTCTGGAAAGAACTCCCAACTCACTATGGAAACACTTAGGCATAAAGACCCATTTGTATTTAATATTTTCCTCTTTTGGTCAAGGTATTTTTCCAAATGCACTGCTAATTGGCACTTGGTAATAATCCCTTGGTGCCAGGGAGGCATTTCTCTAACAATCATGTCCCTTGCCAGGGGGCAAGTAGTGAGTTAATATCCTGAGTTTGACTGAAAGAGAGGCCACATTTACAAGTCTTTGCTCTTGTAATTGAAACTTAGCTTACTGTTATGGGGTGCCTAAGGGTTGTCACCTGAGAGCTTCCTTGTTGCTCAAATGTGGCCACTCTCTAAGCCAAACTCAGCATATGAATGCATTACCTTTTGCCCAGCATGGAACATGACTCCCAGGGATGAGCCTCCCTCACCATGAGGGATTAATACCAAGTGCCAACTGGCAATATGACTGGGAAAAGATGTTGAATAAAAGGGGGAAAAGGTAAAGACAAATGAGTTCATATGGCTAAGACACTTCAAAGAGAGTCAGGAGGTCATCCCAGAGATAACGCTTATGCACATCTCAGTAGGACCTCATAGAACACCAAAGTGGATATCACCCCACACAGAGGGGCTCCTGAGGGCTCTGGAGACTTGCAGGTCCTATATAAGGTGCAATAGCTCCAGAGATTAATGCCTTCTCAGTGGGCTCTGCTTTGAAATCTGTGCTCCTGAGAGTGACAAGAGTTGGACTCAAATAAGTCCTCCCTGCACATGGTCCATCAGTCCTTTCTATTCAAATCTATATGGGATGCTGGAGTTTGTAGGTGTACTTCCAGAGAGTGGAGACTCTGGCCCACCCATGTGTCAGCTGTGCCTGGAAACTCAGTGGATCAGCAGCTCCTACTCTACAGCTCATTGGACTCACCCAGGACAACTGGTGGGGAGATGATGATGTAAAACGGCCATCCTATGGAATGGAGAGAGCCTGCAGCTGCAGGCAGGATAATCCCACCCATCATATCAATGGAATATAATCCCCCTCTCACTTGGAAATGGAGTGGACATCACCATCCCAATCTCCTCAGGAATGGGGGAAGAGATATGGACTAGAGTGGACTTAATGGTATTCTGTTGTAGACATATTGTGATTCAAGCAATGGAAGAAATTACAACAGTGATGTGGAGCTAGTGGCTACTGGATGTTTTGGGGGCAGGGAAGGGAAGAGCAGTTGAAACACAGGGACTTTTTCAGGACTTGGGAATTATCCTGAGTGGCATTACAATGACAGATATAGGCCATTTTACATCAGCATATAACATGCAGAACTATGTGGGAGAGAGTGTGGTCTACAATGTGAACTATGGTCCATGCTTAGTAGCAAAGCCCCAGGATGTGTTTATCCATTGCAGGTGATGTGCCACACTAATGAAAGATGTTTATGTGGGATGTTAAGGGAGGTATGGGAGGTGGGGACCATGGGAATCCCTGTAATTTTTATGTAACATTTATGTAATCTAAGCAACTTTTAAAATATTAAAAAAAAATGCCCTATGTTCCATCTATTGTTCCCTTCCCTTCTCCTCGGAACCTATGGTAACCTAAAACTTTCAATTTTTGAAGAATAACATTCATAGATACATGCATTAATATTGAGGGCTTGATATATTGATCTGTTTTCTTTTATTAGGCAATGTCTCTGTTGTGAAGATATACTTGCCCTTCTAAAGAGAATAGAGCAAGAGTCCCCAGAAAGGGAGTTTATTTTCCTATTTATTCTCTGGGTCTCCACTGACTCAGATAAAACCTATGACAAGATGAACACTTTCAGATTCCATAGAAGTATGCCTCAGGTGCACCCTATCCCACATATCCTCCCACCCAAAGTGTCCTGCAACAGTAACCCTCCCCTGCGATATTTGCCAAAAGAACATTCCCACCATTGTAGTTTTAAGCACAGACTTACAAAATACCTAGTTCACTGTCCCTTTCTCTAGCCCTCTCCCTATTTCCATAGATAGTTCAAGTTAACCCATCACCCTACTCACCCTCACATTACAGCACCATTGACCTCACTCACATCCCTGCACACTATCACCCCTATCCAAAGCCAAACCATTCTCTTCCACATTATCATTATCATAGGTTTTTCCCATATTGAACACAGCTTACCACATTCTACTCCCTTTCTGTTTCCTTATAACTCTATAAGTCTGTGCAATTTCCCTAGGCCATATCAGTGATTTCATGTAATATTTGTCCTTTTTGTCCTTCAGTGACTGGCATACTTCACTCAACATAAGATCTTCAAGATTCATCCATGTTGATCCATGTGCCAGTACTTCATTTATTCTTACAGCTGTGTAACATTCCATTGTGTGTGTGTATATATATATATATATATACCAAAATTTGCTTATCCATTCACCTGTTGATGGACAATTGGGCTGCTTCTAACTTTTGACAATGGTGAATAATGCCACTGTGGACATTGGTGTGCTTATATCTGTTTGTGTCCATGCTTTCCATGCCTCTGTGTATATATCCAGTAGTGAGATCACTGGATCATATCACAATTCTATTTAGCTTACTTAGAAACCAAAAACTGCACTCCACAATGGCTGCATCATTCAACATTCTCACCGGCAATGGATGAAGATTCCCTTTACTTCACATTCTCTCTAACACTTATACTTCACTGTTTTTAATAGCTGGCAGTCTAATAAGTGTAAGATGATATCTCATAATTGTTTTAATTTGTATTTTCTTAATAGCTAGTAATGTTGAGCATCTTTTCATGTGCTTTTTAGACATTGGTGCTTCTTCTTTGGAAAGTGTCTATTCAAATCCCTTGCCCCATTTATTAAAAGGTTTTCTGTCTTTATTTTTGAGATGTAGGTTTTATTTACATATGCTGGATATTAGGACCTTATCAAATAAATAGTTCCCAAATATTTTCTCCCTTTTGTGTGGACTGCCTTTTGACTTTCTTGACAAACACCTTTGAAGTAAAAAAAAAAATTAATTTTGAGGAGGTCCCATTTATCTATTTTTCTTTCATTGCTTATGCTTTGTGTGTAAATTGTATGAGATCATTTCCTATTACAAGATGTCTTAGATGCTTATCATTATCTTCTAGGAGCTTTTTGGCCATAGCTCTTAGATTTAGATCTTTGTTTTCTCTTAAGTTAATTTTTTTGTAGGACATGAGATAATATATTAGTCAGGTTTCTCTAGGGAAACAGAATCAACAGAAGATATCTTTAAATAGTATGAGATTTTATGAGTCTCTCACATGACAGTGGGGATGCAAAAGTCCAGGTTCCACAGGCAGGCTGCAAACCAAAGGTTCCAATGAAAGTCCAATGAAGGTCCTTGATGAGTTTCCAGGAGACATTGACTGTGCAAAGATAAACTGGGAAATTCTTTCTGAATGCTGAAATCACTTCCCTTTTTAACGCATTCAACTGATTGGATAAGGTATCACTGATTGCTGATGGCAGTCTCCCTGACTGATGTGGATGTAATCAGCCATTTATGCAGTTAAGTCACTGATGACTAAAGTCCATATATGTCCTTGTATTACAATTAGTCCAGTGCTTGCTTGACCAAACAACTGGGCACAATTACCTGGCTGATTTGACACAGCCTAACAATCACTGATAGTGAATGTCTCTCATTCTTTTGATATAGATATCCAGTTTCCCAGCACTATTCATTGAAGAGCCATTCTCTCCCTCTTGGGTGGGCTTGGTTTCTTTGTTGAATAACAGTTGAAAGTATATATGAGGATCTATTTCAGAAAACCCAATTCAATTCCATTACTTAGTTTGTATACCCTTTTGGCAATACTATGCAGTTTTGACCACTGCAGATTTGCCAGTATGCTTTAAAGTCAGTTAGTGTGATTCCTCCAATTTCATTTTTCTTTTTCAATATGTGTTTGCCTATTAAGGGAAAAACAGGAAGAGAGGTTTGGAGGAGAGTGTAGAAAGGAAAATTATTAATAAGAATAAGTTGGAGGAAAATACACCAAATGTAATATTTGGACTGTAATTAGTAATAAGATTTTGATGATATTCTTTCATAATTTGTAACAAGTGTTTCAAAGCAATGCAAGATGTTGGTGGTGGGGTGATGTTTGGGCCCCTGTCTGATGTTATGCATGTTTGTCTTAGTGTAAGCCTGTGTGGCAGTTTGAGATTACTTATGAACCCCAAAAGAGATAAAGATTATAATTTTATCCTGGTCTGTCCCTCTGGACATACACTTTCATTGTATTAGATTCAGTGGAGATGTCTTTGTTTAAATTATGTTAAGATTAGGGCTTTAATTCAAGCATATCAGTAGGATCTGAGTCATGGTTTTGTCTCCACCCCTTTAGTGGGCTGATATAAATAATCATTCAATCAAGAAGACACAGAAGAAGATATAGAAGAGCAATAGTTTGCAGCAGAGTAGTTGAGAAAGCCTGGAAAGAAGTGAGCCCTATTCCAGCCTGATATAGGAAGCCCTGAGAGATGAGTCCTATGCCAACCTACAGCTCAGTCCAGGCAGAGATCACCATCATCTTGCTTCAAGACATGGCAACTGACTTTGCTGAGAAAGCAGCCTTGAGTCACACTCTTTAGGGTCTTGCAACTGTAAGATTTTACCCCAAATAAATACTCTTTGTAAAAGCCAATAGATTTCTGGTACTTTGGATCAGCACCCCTTTGGCTGACTAATACAGCCTGTTAGGATTTATACTGTTGGGAGTGTGCTGCAATTCCTGGACATATCCACATATATCCCTCAAAAGAGTTTGGAAATTTTCAACTATTATTTCTTCCAACACTCCTTTTGCCCCATTTTCCTTCTCTCCCTGGGATGCCTATAAAGCTTATGTTGTGTGTTTCATATTGTCATTCAATTCTGAGACTCTTCTGATTTTTTATATCAATTTTATATCTGTTCTGTGTGATTTCAGAAGTACTATATTTGTTTTCACTATTTCTTTCCTCTGCATGTTCAAATCTGCTGCCATGTGATTCCAGCATATTTTTTTTTCATGCATTGTTTAGTCATCACCATTGGATCTATTATCTTTTTATGTATGTTTTTTATTTATTCTGTATATTACCCCCAATGTTTTCTTAATATCTTTTATCTTTTTCTTAACTTCATTACATTGATCCATGATATTTATTTGCACATCCTTGATTAGTTGTTCCACATTCTGTATGTCCTCCTGTTTTTTAATTTGTTCATTAGACTATGCCATGTCTTCCTATTAATATTTGATAGTATGGCATATAAGTTTTTGCTGGTGTCAAGGTACATGTGTATATTGATGAACTTATTCAGATGGTTAGATTCTCTTTATAACCTAGGGATATATTTTGTTTTCTTTTGTGTTAAGGTTCCACATTGAAACTTGGATCCACTTATTCTATATCCTTGTAGTTGTCCATGTTTCTGGTTTTCATTTGGCCTCTTTATCTCTCTGTCCCTATTCCTCCTGGATGATGTGCCTCTTCCTCCTCACCCTCAGATCCCTACAGCAGGTCCCACAGAGAGCTTTTTCCCTTCTTCCACTGTTTTTGTGAGAGAATTGAGCCTTGCCTAGCTCTTTTGATGTCATATTCCCTGAAGTCCTTTCTTAGATATATTAATTTCAATGTTATTTTAGTGGAAGACTATAAGCATAGTGTACGGTTATCTAAATTTAAATATTTTAAAAAAACTTGTAAATATAATGGTGTCTAACTACACATACTACATATTTGCTTTGAACACCCTCTAGAAAGTATATAATAGTGATTAAATTTCCATGTAATTTTACAGTAAGATTTGAAATCCTACATGTGACTTTAGTCCTAAATTAATAGAGAAAATTGGGTAAGCTATGTGAAGTCCATATTTACAGAGAAATTAAATCCGAATATGTTAAAACTTGAATATGACTTGTCATCCATTCCTTTGGGTGCTGTATTTACTTGGTGCCTTATCATATTAGGTGTTGGACAATATTCTATTAGTAGAACATTTAGAGTTAAAATGATCTTTATGTACCTGGTCTGGGAATTCATAATTTTTTTATTTCAGGCTATCAAGTTCTTTAATCTCAGATGATTTTTTTTGGAATGAATTGGAGAGAAGGAAATAAGTAGTACTTAAAAGCAAGAGTATTTTAATATATAGTGACTTGTTCATTTCAGAGAAGGAGAGATTCCTGGAAATTGTGATTTAGACATTGAAAGCATAGCATAGGGTGATAGAGAGGGGTATTTGCCTCTTATCCATTGCTATTCATTTTTAGCAACATTATTTGTGCATTTGTTCCAATAAACATTACTTAAAGGAAGTATTCAATTTTTAAAAAAATACTATAGGAAAAGAGTGAGAGGGAAGAACGTGATATGACTGAAAAAAAAAAAGAAGTTAAAGTTAACCAGAATATATCCAAAAGTAAAATATATGTAGAAAGACTAAGTGCCAATCCATAATTAAGACATTACTTTTCCAAATTTGTATAAATTTAATAACATACCATCAAATTATATACAGCGGAAGTTAATGAAAATAAATGGTAAAGTCCTTAATTATAATTCAATAAAGAATTTAAAATTTTAATCAGTAATTCATATAAGAAATGACATAAAAATTTCAACAGCATGACATAAAATTGAGCTTTTGTCATATATAGAATATCAGATATAAAAATGTCAGATTTCACATTAGTCTTAAATGCACAGAAAACATATAGGAAAATGTATTGAACTTACAGGAGAAATCATGAGGTAAACTAGTGGTTCTTAACCCCAGTCAATGTTGTGCTCTAGGGAATATTTGGAAGTTTTGAAGACCATTCGAATTGTCATGATTATCGGAAGGATAGGTTATAGGTATATTTGCATAAATGCAAGAGATGCTGCTAAGCATCAGTTTTAATTTTCTGACAGGTAACACAAATACAATGCTATCTGTTGGCTTAAACAAATGAAAAGTATTGGCTCACAGTTTTGTGGCTAGGAGAATTCTAAAATCAAGATATCATCAAAGCAATGATTTCTTGTAGAAGACGGTGGTATTCTGGGGCTCAATTATGGAAATCCTTGCTTCTTTGCTTTTCTGTCACATGGCACAGCACACAGAGGCCTCTCCTGGATTCTCTGGGTTCCATTGATTTCCACCTATTGGTGGCTTCCTGTGGCTTTCTCCATATATGTCAGAATTTCACTCAGCCTATAAAAGAATCTAGTAATATGATTAAGAATTATCCTTATTCTATTGGACTACACCTTAATTCAAAATTCAAAATTTCCTCTTTAAAGTGGGTTCACACCCATAGGAATTGAATAAGTTTAAGAACATGTTTTTCTGGGGTACATAGCTTCAAGCCACTACAACATCTTACAATATCCAAGACTGTCTCCATAGCAAAGAAAGATCTATTCTAAATTTGCAAGAGGGCCTTGGTTGAGAAACCTTGTTCTCAAATGTAAACTGCCCTATAAATATCATAAAACATATATTGTATATTCTTTGGTCATACTGGATTTATGTTTTTAAATGGATAAGTAGAAAATCCTTAAATGTTTATGAATTTAGTCATTCACTTTGTAATAACTGATAAGTCCAAAACCAAACTGAAATCAAAATTAGAAGAAAATTTGAACTAATACTTAAAATATAGCATATCAAATCGGGCAGGATGAAGGTAGCAGATGTGGCTCAAGTGGCTGAATGTCTGCTTGCTTCCACATCGGAGGGTTTTGTTTCTGGTACCTTCTAAAAATCAACAACAAGCAAACAGATGAAAAAACCAACTTGGGGTAGGCAGTGTAACTCAGTGGTTGAGGAGCAGCTTCCCACATACAAGGTCCCATTTTCAATTCCTGGCCCTTGTACCTCAAAAAGAAAAAAAAACAAAAACTGTAAGACTGCAACAAAAGCCTTGCTTAGAGGAAATTATATGGACCCAAATATTACATAACAGTAAAGAAGAAAAGCTAAAAAACAATTATGTAAATTTTATCTGAAATATTAGATAAAACAACAAATTACAAATAAAGAAAACACAAAATACAAGTAATAAATAATTAAGACAAATATATATATATTAACAAACTGGAAAATGAATCTATAATAGAGAGTTTCGGCATCTCATCCTGTAGCATGACCACAACCCATGTCTCACGTTGTGTACTTATCTTATTTCTAGTTTTCTTGTTTCTTAATAAACTCTTTACTCTATTGCCTACCCTATGGCATGTCCTTAAATTCTTTGATATGACATAGCCAAGAACTTAAAAGCACAGAAACGCTAACATATTTGGTGAGCCACACCAGGAGACAAAGAGGCAAATAACGGTCCCCAACCCCTACCAGACTGCTTAGTTCCGCCTAGACCCTGTTCACAAGGTCCTATTTGGAACTATTTCCAGGGTCAAGGGGAAGCCCCAGATAACCTCTAAACAAAAGGTCTAATCTTTGGGCTCTTGAGAGCTAACAGGCAGGGATCATAAGGCAACCAACCAGAACAACAAACAGCTGGAGCCCCTTCCCAATA
Organism: Cabassous unicinctus; assembly: GCA_029593785.1. Classification (NCBI taxonomy): domain Eukaryota; kingdom Metazoa; phylum Chordata; class Mammalia; order Cingulata; family Chlamyphoridae; genus Cabassous; species Cabassous unicinctus. Next base: position 10,301 of record JAQZBX010045397.1, on the reverse strand, counting down.
TTAGGAAAGGGCAAGAGAAGAGATCTTTAAAATGTGTTTTCTGAGACCTCAGATGTGTGTCTCATCCTGTAGCATGGCTCCAACTCATGTCTCAGGTTGTGTAATTATTGAATTTCTAGTTTTCTTTTTCTTAATAAATTCCTTTGTCTACTCTAGAAAAATAGTTTCAAAATGCCCCAAAGTTAATCCTTAAAAACTAATACCATTGTACAAAAATGAAAATTATAAAACTTCTTGAACAAATAACTTATATTAGGAGTGAAGAAAAATTACAAACAATACATATTATGAGAGGATATAAGGTTACATTTTATAGTAATCAATATTATACTTTATATTAAATGGACAAACTCCCAAAAAGCAAAACCTAACAAAGCTGAAGAAGAAAAACTACAAAATATGATTAGCAGAATTTCTTTAATTAATTTAAATTTTGTATATTATAGAAATCAGTCAGTACAAAGAAAAATTCATGGAAGGATGGAATCACCAATAACACTTTTAAGTACTGAAGGGAGAAATTTTGATTTATTTAAGGAATGCAAGCTGGATATAATTTAACTTTTGAAAATTAATTTTCATAATAAGCACAGATTATACCTTATGATCAGATAAATATCTTACGGTCATCTCAAGAAACCAGTTTAATTTAATAACTTTAATAAATTTAAAGTTCTATGGATTCAGCCTATATCCCAGAACAGTTCTGTGAGTGGGGTGCCCTTTCCAAGTCATTGCCAGCTGTACAGGGTTCTTTGTGATATTTGACTTGTCTCTCCTGTCCCATACAAATAGTTAAAACTCTGTGATTACATGAGTATTAAATCAGAAACTGACAAAATAATTTATGCAATTAGAAATTAGGAGAGTAGTCACTGAATGGGGCCATTCTGGGTGGGTGTTAGTGGCGGGAAGGGAAAACTAAAAGAAATTATGGAGTAGCAGCATTAATGCATTTCTTGATCTGAAGGCTAATTACATAGATGTTCTAAATTTGTAAAAGGTAATTCAAAATAAGTGCAGATGGCTTTATTTAATTAATTTCTATAAAATTCTTGAAAGCAAAGAAAACCTTAGAATTATTTAATACATAGATGACAGTATTATACAATATAAACAAAAAGAATCATCAAGAATCTTAAGATCTCATGACAGAATTATATGTATCCAAATTAGAACATATAGAGGAAATGAAACATCTTAGCAAACTATTGCTTACCATAGTTTGCAAAAAAGCTATTATTCTGACAAGTTTATATGGAGAATACCGAGTTTTCAAAGTATTTCTTGATTGCATGGAGGAATTAATTTTTTCACCTTTTTATATTGAGTTATAAAATATATAAATTATATCATATGTGTACAACTTAATGAATATATCCACAGAAACAAAACTTAGATCAAACTAAGGAATATCTCTACCATTCAAGAAAATCTCTTAACTTTTTGTAGTTGATAATTTCCTGAAGTAGATACTTTCTGACTTGTCAAAATATCAATTACTTTTGTGTCTTTTTGCACTCTTTATTAATGGAATTCTTTGCCCTCTTTGGTAACTGCCTTACTTTACTTACTATATTTGTAAGATTATTTCATTTTCTTCCTTGTAGGAATTTGTCCATGTCATCTAAATTTTAAAATTTATTGGCATAATGATCTTCATAATATTTGTATGTCTGTATTCCCTCTTTAATTTTCTTTTTCCTTTCAGATATTAGATATCCATGTCTTCCTTTCTGTGGCAAAGGGTGATCTTCTGTAAACCAAAATTTTGGCTTTGTTTATTGTTTTATTTAATGTTTGTTTTCTATTTTATGAATTTATATATAGTTTGATTATTTTTCATCTACTATCTATGGGTTACCTGGCTTTCCCCCATTTCCTTCCAACTCTTGAGATAGGTACTTCAATCTTTGACTTTTCAACCTTTCTACTTTGACATTGCATTCATTTAAGGCAATAAAATTTCCTCTTATAACAGCATTACCTGCAGCAGCAAATTGTGATGTATAGTATTTTCTACATCAAGCATTTTAAAATAATTTTTCACCTTTAAATCATTTTCCATTTGCATCATAATATTTGAGATTTTTTTGTTTATTTTCCAAACATATAAGGATATCAAATTTATATTTCTTTTATTGATTTCTAAATTAATTCCACAGTTATTAGGGAATAAACTATTAAATATGATTTCAATTTGTTTTATGTCTCACCCTATCCATCACATGCAACTGTTCTGTTTAACAATTATATCAAGTAAATTAACAATACCTTCAAATCTTCTTAGTTTTTCTGAATTTTTTTGAAGGCGGGCATATTTTCCTTTTAGTAAGAGAGTGATGTGTTAAAATTTCCAAATCTTATTATGGATTTCTAACTTTCCTATTATTTTTGGCTAATATATTTTGAGATTATACAATTAGGTTCACCATTTTAAAAGTTGTTAAATATTTCTTGTGAATTGAAGTTTATTATTTCAATTCACAAGAAATATTCAATTCACAAGAACTATTCATCATTCAAGAACTATTCATCAAGAGATCTTCATCTTTTGTAATAATTCTTTTCCCTTAAAATCTACATTTTCAGATTCTTCATTTACTTTCAATGACCCTACCACCCTTGATACTACCCTAGTGTGCTGTCCACTGGGAATAAATTTGAAAGTACTGAACAAGATAATTCTCTATCTCTTCCTGTCTCTCACCCTCCTGATCCACATTCAAAATGCAATTACCTGGAGAAAGGGGCAAGAAGGTGACAGAGTACGGAGTCCCAAGAGTAAGGCTGTCCTGCAATGTATTTAGTAATCACTCAGAGCAATCTAAATCACCTGTTTTGGGGGCCCAGGAGACCAAAGGTGCATCCTGCAACATCCTAGGAAGTATGGAAGGAGGAATTGCCAATCTGCAGTGAAGATTCTTGATTAAAGCACTCTACACCATGGAGGGCAGTGCCCATCTCCAACTGACAGCACAAGTTGCATCAAGAGCTATTCCCTGGCTGGAGTTTAGAAGCTCCATTTCCCAAACTGGTGTGAGGAAGGGCCAGGCACTGATTTCAGCTACTGATTAGTAAATTTGTCTGGCTAAAGTCCAGTTCTAAGAACAGATAAAGTTTGAGCCTGTCCAAGTCAGAACGAAGCCAATAGCGTCCATTTTACCTTATTGGGGGTAGAGATGTATCCACATAAGATTTGCCCACCAGTCTAATCTGTGTGGACTGAATTTACCTGCCAGAGTTGGAGCCAGAGCCTAGGCTAGGGCTGCAATTCTACCCAGGTAGAAAAAAGCCAGTCCCTAACTTCACCGTGATTTTCAAGCAACCCTGCTGCCCCTCATGCTGTGGTTGAGATAAAATGGAGGCTCTTGGAGGTTTATATTATGGTTTACATTTTAGACTGTACAGTTTTATAAATTTAGACTATATTTTACATGGCCTGTGTCCATTATTGTAAGATCATGTAGAACACTTCCTTTGCCCACTAATACCCACTGTTGAAACTATTCTATTCCTAACTCCCCCTCCCTTCAGGGCCAATGGTAATACCCTGGCTTCACTCCTTGGAAGGCAAGATTCGTAGTTACATGCAACAACACTGAGGTCTTGACAATCTGGTTTGTCCTCCACTATTAGGAAATGTCCATGCTCTCAAAAGACTCCTTCCTATCTATTTGGGAACAAATTGATCCTCTCAGGTATGGGAGTCCAACTCCTTCCTGTTCATTATGTGAGTCTCCACCCACTGATACAACACATTATGACAAAATGATCACTCACACACTCCCTAGTAGCCTGTTCAAGTGCCCCCTGTCCTGAATACCTACCATCCAACACCCTAGACCAATAACCCTTCCTTGTCATATTGCAGTAAGAGCATTCCCAACTTTGTACTTTCAATCACATACGCGCAAATTCAATGTTCACCTGGTCCCTCACCCAAACTAGCCCCTAGTTCCCTGGAACTTCAAACCTACCCTCCCAAACTACTCACCTGTCAAACCTACACTACCTGACCCAAAAATATCACTATCCTCCTGTCATATCCCTTCAATGCACAACTACACACTTTCACCTTACCATAGATTATGTCCATATGGGTGTTGGCTCACAACCTTCTTCTCTCTGTTTCCTAAACTTATCTTCCAGACAATAGCTCTCTGAGTGTGCTCAATTTGCTTAATTCATATCAGTAAGGTGATGTACTATTCATTCTTCAATGCCTGGCTTGCTTCACTCAACATAAGGTCCTCAAGTTTCATCCATGTTTTCCTGTGTGTTTACACTGTATTCCTTCTTACACCTAGGTAATATTCCATTGTATGTATTTACTGCATTTTGTTTATCCATTCACCTGTTGATGGGCACCTGAGTTGATTCCAACTTTTGGCAATAGTGAATAATGCAGCTTTGAACATTGGTGTTCATATATCTGTTCATGTCTTTGCTTTCAATTTTTCTGGGTATAAACCCAGCAGTGTAATTGCTGGATCATATGGCAGCTCTATAGTTAGTTTTTTGAGGAACTGTCAAACTGTCCTCCACAATGGCTGGATCATTCTACATTCCCACCAGCAGTGGATGAGAGTTCCCGTTATTCCACATCCTCTCCAACACTTATACCCCTATGTTTTTTTAATAGCTGCCAGTCTAATGGGTGTAAGACTGTATTTCATTGTAGTTTTGATTTTCATTTCCCTAATATATAGTGATGTTGAGCGTCTTTTCATGTGCTTTTTAGCCAATGGTATTTCTTCTTTGGAGAAGTGTCTTTTCGGGTTGCTTGACCATTTTTTAAATAGGTTGTTTGTTTTTTATTTTCAATGTGTAGGATTTCTTTACATATGCTGGATATTAGACTAATATCAGTTATATGGTTGCCGAATATTTTCTCCCATTGAGTAGGTGCATTTTCCCTTTCTATATAATGTCCTGTGAGGTGCAATTTTTTTTTAATTTTGAGGAGATCCCATTCATCTAATTTTTCTTTCACTGCTCATGTTTGGGTGTGAAGTTCATGAAACCATTTCCAATTAAAAAGTTCTATAGATAATTCCCTACATTATCTGCCAATGTCTTTATGGTCTGGGCTCTTATATTTAGATCTTCAGTCCATATTGATTTGATTTTTGAATAAGGTGTGAGATGGTGTTCCTCTCTCATTCTTTTGGATATGGATATCCAGTTCTCCAATCACCATTTGTTGAAGAGGCCATTCTCTCCCAGTTGAGTGGGCTTGGGTGCCTTGATGAATACCAGATGACTGGATATGTAAGGATCTATAACAGAACTCTCAATTTGGTTCCATTGGTCGGAATGTCTATCCTTGTGCCAATACCATGCAGTTTTGATCACTGTAGCTTTGCAGTGTGTTTTAAAGTCAGGTAGTGTGATTCCTCCGATTTCATTTTTCTTTTTCAATATGTCTTTGGCTATTCAGGGTTTCTGAACCTTCCAAATAAATTTTGTAGTCAGTTTTTCCAATTCAGTGAAAAATGCTGTAAAGATTTTATTGGGAGTGCATTAAATCTGTAGATTAGTTTGGGTAGGATAGATATCTTAATGGTGTTTAATCTTCCTATCCATGAACAGGGACTTTTCTTCCTTGATTTAAGTATTCCTTATTTTCCTTTAACAGTGTTGTGTAGTTTTCTATGTATAAGTCAATTACATCTTTAGTTAAATTTATCCATAGTTATTTGATTATTTTATTACTATTGTAAATGATATTTTTTCTTGATTTCCTCCTCAGATTGCTCATTATTGGTTTACAGAAATGCTACTGGTTTTTGAACATTGGTCTTATAGCCTGTGACTTTACTGAACTCATACATTCTAGAAGCTTTGTTGTAGATTTCTCAGAGCTTTCTATGTATAGGATCATATCATCTGCAAATAGTGAAATTTTCACTTCTTCCTTTCCAATTAGGATGATTTTTATTTATTTTTCTTGCCTGAATACTGAAGCAAGTACTTCTAAGACAATGTTAATTAGGAGCTGTGATAGTGGGCATCCTTGTCTTGTTCCCAATCTTAGAGGGAAATCTTTTAGGATTTCACCATTGTATACTATGTCAGCTGTGGGTTTTTCATATATACCCTTTATCATGTTCAGAAAGCTTCCTTTTATCCTATCTTTGCCGTGTTTTTTATCAGGAGAGGGTGCTGTATTTTGTTGAATGCTTTTCTGTGTCTATAGAGATGATCATGTGATTTTTTTCTTTTGATGTGTTTATGTGGTGTATTATGTTGATTGATTTTCTTATGTTGAACCCTCCTTGCATACCCAGAATAAAACCCTCTTGGTCATGGTGTATAATTCGTTTGATATGTTGTTGAAGGCAATTAGCAAGTATTTCATTGAATTTAGCATCTAGGTTCATTAGAGAGATTGGTCTTTGGCTTTAGTATTAGTGCAATGAGTTAGGCAATGTTCCCTCTACTTCTATTTTTTGGAAGAGTTTAAGCAGGATTGGTGTTAGTTCTTTCTGGAATGTTCGGTAGAATTCACCTGTGAAGCCATTTGGTCCTGGGCTCTTCTTAGTTGGGAGACTTTTGATGACTAATTTGATCTCTTTACTTTGGTTTGTTCTTTTGAGTTCATCAATTTCTTCTTTCATCAATGTAGATTGTTTTGGAGTTTCTAGGAATTTGTCCATTTCCTCTAAATTATCTTTCTTGTTGGTATATGATTTTTCAAAGTATCCACTTATACTTTTTATTACTGTCAGGTCAGTTTTGATATCTTCTTCCTCCTTTATTATTTTGCATATTTGCATCATCTCTTTTTTTTTTCATTATTAGATAAGCTAAGGGTTTGTCAATTTTATTGATTTTCTTGAAGAACCAGCTTGGTTTTGTTTACTTTTTCTAGTGCTTTCTTATATTCTATTTCATTCAGTTGTGCTGTAATATTTATTATTTCCTTCTTTCTACTTCCTTTGGGATTAGTTTGTTTTTCTTTTTTAATTCCTCCAGGTGTACAGTTAGGTCTTCAATTTTAGCTCTTTCTTCTTTTTTGATATGAATTTCCCTCTCAGTACAGGTTTTGCAGCATCCCATAGGTTTTGATATGCTGTGTTGTCATTTTCATTCATTTCAACGTAGTTACTGATTTCTTTTGAGATTTCCTCCTTGACCCACTGTTTGTCTAAAGGTGTGTTGTTTAACTTCCATATCCTTGTACCTAATTTGGTTCTCTGGCTCCAACTGATTTCGAATTTCATTCCTTTCTGGCCAGAGAAATTACATTGTACAATCTCAATTTTCCTGAATTCATTGAGATTTTTTCTGTGTCTAGCTTGGGGTCTATCTTGAGAGTATGATCCATGTATATTCAAGAAGAATGTATGTCCCATTGTATTTGTGTGTAGTGTTTTTTATATGTATTAGAGCCAGATCCTCTAATGTATAAATCAAAATCTTTGTTTCTTTGTTGACTCTCTATGGAGATATTCTGTCTAATGGTGATAATGGTGTATTAAAATCCTCCACTATAATTGTAGAGGCATCTATTTCTCCACATAGTTTTTCCAGAGTTTTCCTCATGTATTTTGAGGCTCCCCTGTTAGGTCCATAAATGGTTATGATTGTTCTTTCTTCTTGAAAGATTACCCCTTTCACTAACATATAGTGCCCGTCTTCGTCTCTTACAATAGTTTTGCATTTAAAAATCTATCTTTTCTGATGTTAGAATAACTTTTCCTGCCCCCCGTTTTTTTTGTTGTTGTTGTTCTTTGCTTTTAAGGGTGTTTTCCAGTAATTCACTTTTAGCCTCCTTAAATCCTTGCGTCTAAGTATGACATATAAATGGGTTATACTTCCTTATCCATTCTGCCAACCTGTATCTCTTGCCCAGTAAGTTTAATCCATTAACATTAAATGTTATTACCCTCAAGGAATTACTTACATTAGCCATATTTTCTTTCTGTTTATGTATATCATATGTTGTTTTTATTTCTCTTTAATTTTTTTTTACTGTTCTTACACTCTCCTCTAATGCTCCCTCTCATGTTTTTTCCTTTCAAACTGCAGAATTACCTTTAGTGTATCTTGAAAGGCATGTTTCTTATAGACATACTCTCTAAATTTCTATTTATCTGTGAATATTTTGAACTCTGCATTATTTTTGAATGCCAGCTTTGCTGGATAAAGAATTCATGGCTGGAAATTTTTTTCTTTGAGTACCTTAACTATGTCATACCACTGTCTCCTTTCTTCCATGGTTTCAGATGAGAAATCAGCACTTAATCTTATTGAGCTTGCCTTATATGTGATGATTCTCTTTTCTCTTGCTCCTTTCAGTATTTTCTCTTTGTCTTGAGGATTGGACAGTTTGATGAGTATATGTCTTGGAGTAGACCTGTTGAGATTTATACTATTTGGGGTACATTGTGCCTCCTGGACATATGCATCCATCTTCTTCAATTGGTTGTGAAGTTTTCAGCCATTATTTCCTCCAACACTCCTTCTGTCACCTTTCCCTTCTCCTCTCCCTCTGGGATGCCTATAATTCATATGTTTGTGCACAATGTGTTGTCATTCAGTCCCTAAGTCACTGCTGGATTTTTTTTCTATCTTTTATCTATCTGTTCCTCTATGTGTTTGGTTTCAGATGTCCTGTTTCAACCTCACTAATTTTTTCTCAGCCTGTTCAAATCTGCTGTTATGTGTTTCCAGTGTTTTTTGATTTCTTGGATTGTGCCATTCTTCACCATCATTCAGTTATGATTTTACATGAGTTTACAATTACTTCAGTATATTCTCCCAGTGTATTCTTAATAACCTTAATCTCTTCCTTCACTTCATTAAGTTGGTCCATGATATTTGTTTGGACAGCTTTGATTAATTGTTCAATGTTCTGCATCTCTTCCTGGTTTTCAATTTGTGCATTCGACTGGATCATGTCTTCCTGTTCCTTAATATGGTTTGTAATCTTTTATTGGTGCCTGGTCACCTTTTTATCTTTATGGCTTTATTCAGTTGATTAGCTTCTCACTTTTCTCTCGAGTTTTATTTAGCTGCTGGTTTTGTGTGAGTGTTAAGTTTTCTCTTTGACACTTTGTTCTTCTTATTCTAATTCCTTGTTGTCTATGTTCTCTGGAAGGAAAAAACTAGGACCAGAGAAAGCAAAAGAGGTAAGAAATGTAAAAGGATAATAGTAATAATAATAGTAATATTTAGAAGAGGATCTGTATAAGACCTTGGAAAATAGATAATTAAGTCATGTAATCAGTGTAGAGTGATAGGAGTAAAAAAAGTGGTGTACCAACTATGAAATGGGAAACCAAATAGAGAAAAACGTATAGAATGAATTAAAAGATGAGAATGATGACAAGAGAGAAAGAGAAAAGAAAATACAGAAATAAAAAAAGTAAATAAAAGAGAGAAAACAGGATAGATGAGAAAGAAATAAAAACCAGAAAAATTGAGGACTAAACAAAGAGAGGTGGAATGTAAGAACAACAACAGAAAGCAGAAGATAGAATGATGAAGAAAGGAAAAGTGATAGTGTTAGTAGACAAAATCATTATACACAGAAAAGGGGAAATCAAGGAAGAGGAAACACAGCAACCAAGAATCAATCCAGCATCACCTTTGTCCAGCTCCCTCCAGATTGATGTCCTGAAGCTGCCTATTGTGTTGGTTCCCCAAATAGCCCACTCAGGCAAGATCTTGCCCCTACTCTGCCCTTTTTTTCTGAGAGAGATTTGTCTATGCTCCTTTGAAAGAAAAAAAAAAAGTAGGACCACAGAAAAAGTTAGAGATAAGAAGATGAAAAGAATAATAGTAATGAAAATAGTAAAAGGTAAGAGAGCAACCATAGAAGACTTAGGAAATTGAAAAATTAACACGAGTAAGAAGCACAGAGGAATAAGATTAGGAAAGTGGAATAGAAATAATTAAACAAGAAATAGAACAGAGAAATATATATATAGAATGAATTAAAAGCCTGGAATGGTGAGAAGAGGGGAAAAGAAAAGTGAAAAGAGATAAAGAATAAAGTAAATAAGAGAAAAGAAACAGAGAAAAAAGGAGAGAGGGAGAAATACTAATAAGAAAATTTGGATACTAAATAAAAGAGATGGAATGAAAGAACAACAATGGAAAAGGAAAGATATAAAGATGAAGGAGTGAAAAGAATTAGTATAGGTAGAACTGATCAGTAACCAAAAGAAAAAAAGAAAAGAAAAGAAAAACAAGCAGAGAAACAAAGGAAAGGATACAAAGCAAGCAAGAAACAAGACAGCAGCAAGTTGGTTTTTTAACAAAAGGAGACAGAAGAAAGAAAAATTAAC